>JAODAL010008430.1:0-117752 GCA_025379985.1 Phyllomedusa bahiana | reverse complement strand
GCCTAAAATTCAGTAGAACCAGGGCTTACAGTCAAACATTTTTTCCATAAGATCTTGATGGGATCCAGATCAAGAGTTTGTGGTTTATAGAGCCCCAACAGAGTGAAGTAGAGCCTGGTCCATTCTTCATTGCCTTGGTGGAGCATTATGGACTCTATTCTTGCAGGCTATAGACGAAAAAGAGCTCAGTGTATTGACATCCAAAGCTTGCATCCTGTACTGTGTTCACTGAGGTAGAAGGATGTTGATTCAGAGTTTGTAGTTTCCTTACAAAGGGTGATGGATTATATCCAGTGCTTGCTGTCTACACTATGGCGCGTTATGGACTGAAATCTAGGATTGCAGTCTATAGTGTCTTGAGAAAAGACGATGCCCTGGTATCTGCACTTATACCAACCTGAGATATTGCATTGCAGAACTGCAGTCCATCCCTGACTCATAACCCTGCATCACTTCCCAATGCGGCAGCAAGGTACTACTCTTGCTGTCTTGCTCTTTGCCATGATGAGTATCTGATTAGTCAGACTGAATCCTTATTCATAGCTTAGAAGTGTGTAAAGACATTAACACTGCTTATCCGGACAAAGGCTTGTTACCCTTATTGTGGTCTGTTGCAGGGCTCGTGATATTCTTCTTTGTACAGTTACTAATAGATGCATGTTATCAGATCCAGTTGCCCAGGGTATTGCTGCTGCTGGTGGTGCTGCTCTATTAATATGGACAGCTTATTCACTTCTGGCTTGGGTGATGTAAATTCTTGTGATGCCATTGTTTAATAGGAGTGACTGATGTCTAATATTAGCATGAAATGGGGGCTGGTTAAGTGTTTTGTTCCCAAGTGATTAGCCCTTATTATTGTGGACATATGTTTCATTGTCTCAATGTGTAGATAAATTGTATGACAGCTTGCTTTTGACAGTATAAGTGTATGGTATGAGAGTAGTCCATTCATTAAGAGGTTATAACCTTAGGCTGCAGTGTAATAGATTAAAGTTCAGCAGCTGTCCCCAACCTGGGTTCTGTGGATAGATTTTAGGGGTCAATAAATATACATGGATAAAAAAATTATATCATTATATGCACATTTGGAATTTGATGTTTCCTTCAGTTATGAATTGGGCAGATATTGTCATATCAAACTACTGTGATAGAAAATCTCAAATAACTACAAATATAATTTACGCGTAAAAGTACCTTAAAGGCTGTGTGCACTGACATGAGAGCAGGAGATCTTATCTATAAGTGCAGAGAGCTACAGAGCTCAAAGTAAACAAACAAAGGAGACTAATTACTTGTTTGAGATCATGTCATCCCTGCTATCAGATACCGTAAGTCAGAGCGGGGAGAGCAGGTCGGTAACCTAGAGAATCCTGTGTGTATTCAGAGCTGAAACATCTATCTTATCTCCTCAACAAAGCCAAAAAAATGAAGCAATATATTTGGAAAAACTCTTCAATTACAGGTCAATACATGTTTAAAGCTAATCTTTGTAGTGAGACAACCCCTTTAATGTCTATTTATTATGATGAGGGACCCATAGAATTTGCCAGACTGACAAAGTAGGGTACACTATACAATACAGGTATAATAATAATGATTATAAGAATTTATTAAGCACCAACATATTCTGTATCACTTCATCATCATCAAAATCATGGATTTAGAGGTGCCAATTCGATCTTTATAAGATTGTGTTAGGTGAAGTGACCTCAGAGGGACATGCTTGTATTCAAGGTTGGACTGACCATTAGATGTAGTACTGCCAATAATGCCTTGATTGTGCCCCTGATGACATAGAAGACTGACACTGGCAGAAGAGTTACAGACAGGGTGCAGGGGAGAATGAACTCGGAACCAGCATGAGCCAGCAGTTATATTGCCTGTCTTTGGGAAGCAGGTTGGCAACCCATATAGAAGCCTCAATGGCTGAAACAATCTGTTCTGCAACGGAGATCAATTGGAATTAGCTGAGAGCTATGTAATGTCATGTAAAGTATAGAAATATGTCAGATTCATCAAATGATTATCAGTGAATGATAACATGGACTCAGAACTACAGCTTTGTATTATACTTGTCAATGATACACTGTAAGAGTGTCAGGATGTTAAAAGGAATCTCATTCTCTTTGCTACTAAGAAGCAAGAACCTGTATAGGACTCCAATGTCCAAGGAAATGCATAGTTGATGGGGAATTGGCTTAAAGGGGTTGTCTCACCTCGCTGTTTCACAAAGCCAAAAGCAGTTTTCATTCCTGCATCCTGTCTCTTCCCGGTTAGGCTGTGTGTGGTTCTATGGCAGTGATTAGCATATCAGCTTCAGTACTCACAGGTCTGATAATTACTCTGACATAAGAGCAGGAGATGTTTATCTAAATTCAAAGAAGCTTCAGAGCTAAAGTAAATAGAAGTAATTATTAATCAGTGTTTGTACCATGAAGCCTGGCGCTAGTTCAGAGCACATCATCCTTGTAAGTATTAATAGGATTATTTCCATATTATGAGCTTTTGGGATATGTGTTGCACAGTACATGAGGACTTAAACAAAAGAAATTAATCTCCTCTGTTAGATCAGATAACACTCAAGCTACCAGCAGTTCTGTGTGCTGAGCTGTGTGATGACATCATCCCTGCTATCAGATAAGAGAAACAGCAGGGGAGAGCAGGGCACAGCAGGTTGGTAATCTAGAGAAACCGGAGTGCACTCACAGCTGCTAAAATCACTTTTATCTTCTCAACAAAGAAAAATAAACAAAGCAATATGTTTGGAAAATGTCTTCATTTACTGTTCCCTACATGTGGAAAAATAAGCTTGGTAGCGAGACAGCCCCTTTAAGAGTCATGGAATGGACGTGAATAAGGTGTAACCACAAGCCTAGGTGGCAAAACCAAGCACCATACTTTTATGGAAAGTCTGAGTTTATCCTTTCTTCACCCCACTGCTTAAATAAATGAAAAGTGCTCACTAGAACGGAGCCTATTACAAGTCAACTTCAAAAGTGAGAAGACACCCAGCCTATTCCCCGAACCCTCTGAACCAGTAGGCCCGTGCTTTAAGGGGTTGCCTCACTACAAGGATTGCTTTTTATGTTAAAGGTCTTGCAAAAATAAGTCACTTTGCAATATATGTCCATTAAGGTTATCCCACCTATTCCTAGATATCGCCTCTTGTATGGGGTGCTCAGCTCCTCAGTTGCTATAAGCTACAGACCTCTTTTTATCTCTCCTGATCTGAAAAGGCTGCCACACTGGTTTGCTATAGCTACAGACCTGGCTTCTACTGCAGCCTAGTAGAAGCCAGTAAACAGGCCCCTGAATTCAAAATGAAACCAATAAAACAGCACTGAGGTAAGATGAATCAGTGTAGTGAGACAACCCCTTTAAGTTTAGGGAGAGTCTGTCTGACATTTGCATTTGCTGTCACACATCTGTTAAGGCTCATAGTTTATTCTGTGTTGCTAAGGGGCTGAGGAACCATTTCGCTACCTTTTTCCCTCCATGGCTTTCAGGAAGAACACCCATAAGGACGCCACACCCTAAAAAATCCTACAAGAAACACAATGTGTAAAGGAAACATAACAAATACATGAAGCATTATTCTAAAGGGGGCCCAGTATGATATTTGCTATAAGGCCACTCTCACCCATGTCTGTTACTAGTTGAGGCAGTAACATGACTTGAGAAGACTGGTGTGACCTTGGAGCAGCCTAAGTATATCCAACAGAAGATGAGCTGAGTGGTGCTGTACCATATGTAGTTTTGTCCATCTTCAGTAGAAGAGAAATCCTATGGAATGAAGGTTCAGCTATTTGCATCTGCTTCAAATATTGTATATCCGTCATTGGTGTATGATGCATCCTGTACACTGACATTCCTTACCTATTACTGCATGGCTGCTGCTTAATCCATATGACAGATGAACTTGGTCGAATGAAGCAGATTGTCATCTTTCCATACATGGAGAAAATTCAGTACCAAACAGAACAACTTTATAAAATTGGTGTCTTGTTCTATTATCCAAGAATAAGCATGGGAGAACCCTATACTGTACACAGACTCAAAAATATAGAATACCTAAGGGGAAAAAAACCAGGAATGTATTACTTGAGGGAATAATCTCATTGATTAGCTTTAAATATGTAGGCAAAGGTGAATAAAGAAAATTACCAAATACACTGCTGTTCTGATTTTGCTTCACTTCAGAGTTGGATCAAGTCTAACTCTGCTTGTTTACGAAGGTTTCCTAGGATACTGATCACCTCTCTCGGCTTTAGCATGTCTGGACACTACTTGCTGTGTCTTATCAGCAAGACAGAAGCTTGTTTATTTTTCTTAATGACTTTAACCTTTTAAACCTCTATAGTGTATTTCCTCTTTTAAAGGGGGTTGTCTCGCTAAAAAGTTTTGGGTTTCAATTAAAAGATCTTAAAAAAAGCAGTTTTGCAATAATGTTATTAAAAAAGTCCAAAAGGTTTTTGAGTTACCCGTTAGTAGGAGTGCATCCTTTTAAAATTTTCTATAGAAACCGCCCTTTTTATCCTTATCTTAGGGCTGTCGGGTCTGTATGACTCATCAGCCTTTGAAGAGGGGTCGGGCGAGAGCCCCTCCCGCACAAAGTTCGTGGAAGGGGGGGGAGGGGGACTCGGCTTCTTTTTCCCGCTGCCTGGATTAACCCTGTGTGGGCCTGCTTCCTCCTGCTCCTACCCCGATAGATTGACGCGTGACCCTGTCTGTTACTATAATCATGTTTTTTCGTTAAACTGTCACTATACTAAAAACAAAAACAGGCATGTGAACTCTTCATGCGTGCTGTACTAGTGCCTGAGTAAAAGTAACACTTCCCATTTCCCCTGTGTTGTTCTGACGGATTTGTTGTTGTGGGATGGGGAGATATGAAAGCAAGCGGGGGATTTTGGAAACTTGACCCCCTCTTTCTTTTTTTTAGTAATAAATCTTCACAACCTCTCACACTCATAGATCAGCCCCTCCTGCAACAGCCTAGGCAGGCACACAGGGGGTTAAACCCTGCAGCAAACCCCCTCCCTCTTGCTGTATAAAAGTTACAGAGCTCCTTGGCTGAGGGGAGGGGGAAGAGGAGCAGAAGAGCAGACAAGAAGCACGCCCCTCAATTCAAACAGGCTCCAGACAGGCTAAAGCTTGTAATAACCACTCCTTTAAACCCTTCATCCCAATACCCCTCAACAGGCTGAGCACGAAAAGAAGCGAGTTTTTCAGTACTCTGTAGAACCCCCCGGGTGAAGAGGAAGTGGGAGTCTGAAGTTGGGTGTGAAGAGCAGCAGCCAATACGAATTTGTCAGGCCCATATCTTTTCATTATGAACAAGAGTTTACTTTTTATTACTTAGAATAATTTTGTCTGCATTGCAGAAGATATCAGAATTATATTGCTCTTAATTGGTGAGCTTGAACAAGCAAAGCTGTAGGATAAGGGTAGGTTCACATGAAATATTTTTAGTGGTGAAAAAGCTTTTTATTGGGTGAGAATTATGTGCATAATCCGCCCCCAAAAAAGTGTAAAAAAAAAAACATGGTGTGAATGTACCCTAAATTAGTTAGGAGAGACAAAGCATCAGTCTAAACTTGCCCTGAGGGAAAGATAATTTTCCACTACCACGATTTCCATTTAAAAAGTCAACAATGCTATTGTGGGCAAAAGCCGAACTAAAAATAATCAATCCTTGAAGCTTTAGGGTAGGTTCACACGGTTTAACTGCGGGGGGTAATTTGCCCCCAATTACCCGTGTGGCCGGGGGGGGGGGGGGGGGGAGCGAGCGGGGGCCGGCACTTGCCGGGCCCATAAACATCATTGCTAGCGGCGCGTATACGCCGCTAGAAAGTGACAAGTCAATTATTTTTCCCCGCCCGGCGGCTTGCCGGGTGGGGGGAGGAGACGTAACCATAGTTTTTTCTATGAAACTGTGGGTTACCTAAAATGGGCCGTTTTCGGGCCCCTAAAATTTGGGGCACTCCGGCGCTAATTTTGGGCCCAAATACGGCCATTTAAGGTGGAACTAGCCCGGCTAGGGGGGCCCACAGCATTAACAAAAAAAAACCCGTCGAAAACCAAAAACGCTCAGTGAGTTTTTTGGGGTTGGTTTCTTTTTTTGAGTTTTTTGGGGAGTTTTTTAATTATGCAAAATTCTTACCCTTTTTAAAAACCTGGGACTTTCAGCAGAACCGTCCCAAAAACCCCTCCCAAAAAAAGGGGGTGGTTTTACATAGACTCCCCAAAATAAATTTTTGCCTCCTGTTTTTTTTTGCAACTGTTACTAAAAACAGCCCGCAAAAAAGGGGGGCAGAAAAAAACTTGGAACTCCAGAAACGTTTTTACTATTAAAATTTTGGGATCTGTTTTTATCGTTTTTTTTGGCGTTTTAGAAATCGAAAAAAACTGCTTTTATAAAACAGACCTTTCTTTTACTTAAAGATAGGGAAAGGGCCTGGGGATGTCACCTGCTGGGGCACATAAATGCAATTCAAACAAAAATCACACACGAAAACTGAAAAAACTTTTTTTTATGCAGAAGGGAGAAATGAGATGTGGGGAAAACCCCTTTTAAATGATCTAGCCGGGGTTTTAAAAAGTTGAGAGGGTCGGGTCTTTTTGGGGCCCTAAAACCGCTGCTGAAAATGACCATAGACTATATTTTTGAAGCCATCACATTATTGAATCCAGTTGTCACTGGTCTGGCTACATAAACCAGCAGTGATCAGCTGATCAGGTTCACATCTGTGTCTGAGGTTCTTTTTGGAACCTCCATTGTGAAAGATGGAAAAATAACACAGCATGCTGCGCTATTTTTTTGCATTAAATCGATGGTCGCTACCGGAATAAACCCAACAGACCCCATTATAGTAAATAGGGTCATAGGCCACATTGGTGTATGTTGTAAAGCTCGTCCGTTCCATTTTTATTGCAGAGGTTCTGAGCTTTCAAGGCAGATGTGAACCACTCCTAAGGCCAGCTGTGCATTGTCCTTGCTGGAATCACAGCAGTGCATATGTACTTAATAATAGACATGAAATGAACATAAATCCAATCGCATAACCGGAGTTGATCCCGTCTAGTAGAGTGGGTGCCAATGTTCATCCCTACTTTATTATCTAATGTGTAAACCTATAAATACAAAGAGAATGGATACCATAAATACAAAGAATACCAAAAGAAATTGTATCCAATATAATAGTATAGAAATGTAAAAACAATACTTTATTAGATCTTATTATAAACAATAAAAAACATATAACAGTAGCAGAACCAAACCACTCTAATCCGCTGACCCTTGGTGATGTATTGAACTGATGTTTTTGTATTTATGTGATTTTTTTTTTTGATACTGTTATCACCTGTATGATGTATAGTATTATGTTTCAGTGGGATTAGTCGGGTATATATTTTTTATTTTGGTGTGATTTTTTCTGTTACTGTTATATATTTTTTATTGTTTATAATAAGATCTAATAAAGTATTGTTTTTACATTTCTATGCTATTATATTGGATACAATTTCTTTTGGTATTCTTTATTATCTAATGGCCTAATAGACCATTTGAAGAAGGGTTGTCCCAGTAAAAATATTTTTTTTAAAAGGAATTCAAATGATCATGGCCAATTTAACATCTTGGGCATGCAGCTAGAGATCATTTATATCATTTGGATAATGATCTTGCAAAAAAATTATTATGCTTTAGATGGCAGGACTTTGAGGCTAAGGCTATGTTCACACGGCTTTTTTTGGGGCCATTTCCCCCAAAATTTTGCGAGCGTACTGCGCTTTAATACACAAAGGGCCCCCAATAAGGTAATCCACATTCTCAAGAGCTATGGATTACCCGCATAATGCATTTCTATGGGGCCGCGAGCTGGCGGCCCCTGTCAGGGATTTTACCCCGATCGCGCGACTCCAAAGACCCCAGCTAATTGCGGGGCGTACTGTACGCCCCGCAATTAAGCCTGTGAAATACCTTAAGTGCATTGCAAAAGTATTCCTCCCCCTTAAACTGTTCCCTTTATTTTAAACACACACCCCAAAAACCTGAATGATTTTCTTGAAAATTTTTGTGATAAGCAAAAAACGTAGCAAGATTTGAAGTGTAAGAAAAAAATTTGGTTTTTCCAAATTTTTTTGAAAAATTAAAAAACAAAAGTTGACTGCAAGTATTCAGTCTCCTGCACTCAATCCCACAAAAAAAAATTACCATTTTTTAGAAGTCACCTAATTAGTAAATAGAGTACAACTGTATGTAATTTATTTTCAGAATAACTACAGTTGTTATGTGAGGGCCTCAGAGGTTTTTTATAGAACATTAGTGAATAAACAGCAACAACAAACCGGAACACACCAAGCACCCGGAATAAAGTGTGACAAAGTGATTGCATTAGGGTTTTTTAAAAAATTCCAAGGGCAAAAAACTTTTCCTCATTTTAAGTTTTTTTTAATTGGAATACTTATTTTTCCCTTTTTTAAAAATTTGTAAAATGCCGCTTAATTATTTTGGCGGAAGGAACTAAAGATTAAAAAATTAATTATTATTAAAAAATACGGATGGTTGTGGGGTTTTCTTACATCTTGTTTATTTTATTATTCTTTATAGTAAATGAGGATTGGTTATCAGCTATTAATTCACTGTTTCTGGTTTGTCAACCGGATGATTAATGTATGTGTCGTAGTCACTCAAGTTCTGTTTCTTATGCCCTGGTATCAACTTTCTATACCACTTATTAACATTTCCATACCTTATTATAACAAATTGATATAAACATTTCATCACTTATTTGCACTGATTCTGAGTTAGTGTTTTTACAGTACAGAGCTGCATTCACAATTTTGCGAGCTCTAGAGCTGAAATCGCTCCGCATTGTTTGCTTTTGTTTGGTGATTTACATTCTGGGAAGGCTCCTCTTTATACCAGGAACTGTACAGTAATCTGCTGTAGAAAAAACTAAATGCCAGCTTCATTATAGAAGCTCAATTAAGCTGATTTATCTAACAGCAAGCTCGCTGACTGGTTTCAATAGTAATCAGCAGAACGGCAAAATAAACTATTTGGTATTAAAACAAAACATTTCCCTTAGTATAACGTAAGTAGGAGGGATTTTCTGAAAAATAGTCTAAGGCCTTTTTCCCAGGCCCGGTTTGCGGGGCGGTTTTACAAAAGGTTTTGGTTTTTTAAAAATCGAAAAACCGCCGCAAACTTTTACTTTCCCCTATGGGGAAAACCCCTGCCCCATCCCCAAAAAACATTCAACATGTTCATTCTTCTGTCCGGTTTTTGGACGGAATATGAACAAGTGAATGCGAATGGGGAGGACTTTTCTCCGCTAATCGCGGAGAAAAGCCATCCTCTCGCGGCCGTGTACACGGCACAAAAACAGGACAAATACCAATTGGATAAACCGACCAGCATTTGTCCTGTGCCGTGGGGATGCGCCCTAATACCTAGACAGTGTAAACTTGAAGTGGTGCCCGGTTTATTTTCATTAAATAAATTCTAATGGTGCCCTGAAGAAATAATAAAAAAAACAAAAAAAAAAAACATACCTGTTCTCTCAACATTCCAGCACTCCTGCCATCCACCATCTTCTCTGGTTTTTCTACTGACTTTTGGCTGCTGCAGTTGACTTGAGAATGCTGCGCAACTTATTGGCTGCAATGGTCGTGTGCCACTGCCCCACGTCACTGTTCAGAAGGGAATGGCTCCAAGAAGTAATGTCTGCCATGATACATGACCACTGAAAGCAATCATTGGACTAGAGCTAAGTACAGCAGCAGGAAGTCAGCCTGGTGGAGCTGACGCATGGTGGCAGCACTGGCACAGAGGTGAAATGGGAGGACAAGTATGTTTCTTTAAATTTTATTAGGGCTACAGGAGCCTAAATATATTTCATAAAAATACCTGGAAAACCCCATTCAACTAGGTACTCTAAGAATGTGTAAAATAATTACGTTTTAGCCTTGTTTACATTTTATACCAATTATTGATTGGCTGGCACCAGACTTTTGTAGAATTTTTTTTTTGTAATGCTTTTATTGAAGAATTTTTAAAATACAGCTATTTAAAGAAAAAAAAACAAAAAAACGAAAAACAGCACCAATATAATAATAAGTAGTATAAGAGGAACAACACATGAATGGCACATTATCGAAGACAAATATATCTGTTTCACTTGTAGTTGATAGTGAAAGTAACTACATTTATCCACATATAAAAAAAAATCTTAGTAAAACAATATATAAACCTTAAATTAATAGAGTTCTTCTTAGGGGATGCTCACACGGTGTTTTGAACACATTTTTCAGATCCGAAAAACGTATTCAAAAGCGCTGTGTAAAACGCATCCAAAACGCACCTAAAGTGTGCTGATTAATTGAATGCGTTTTTGCTGCAGCTTTTAACTGTTGGAATTTGGATTATTTGCTGTTTTTGATGTATTAGGCCTCATTGACCTGACGGGACAAAATTCTGGATTTTTTTTTTTTTATTGGGATAAAAATTATACATAAAATTAAACAGTTATTCCAAGCATAGGGCAAGAATAAAATCCAATAGGAGTATTCTCATGGTCACTGGATGTTTCATAAATACCAGATGTATTGTATGTGGGTCCAATCTATGCGACTTCCAGCTACCAGCAAAATGGACTGTCCTGTTCACTGTTTTATGCCAGCTGCCATTCCTATAGAAATCAGCGGACAGGAGGCCGCACCTACATAATTGTCTACCAGTGAGATCTTTCCTTAGTGCATCCTACCATCCTCCTGGCCTGTATTTTCATATATACTTACTAAATTAGGCAAGGGTGTAGCATTGATTGTTTTATGTTTGCTTCATACAGTGTTGGCTGTAATTTTATTAATTGACCTTTCTTTCTTCTTGTCGTTCCCCAGATATAGTGCTGCACTTCTAATCCAGATAGGCTGCTAATAAAAGTCAAGGAGAGGAAATTCCCTGTATGAAGTGACTACTTGTGCTGAAAGAGAAGACGATAGTCAACACCCAGAACTGTATCCTGTATTGGGAGTAAAGGAATGTGTCTATGTTGGAAGAAGGAAACAAGAGGTTTCTAATGATCCGATTGCTAATGGTGTAAAGTTGGTGAATTGCTGAAGGTGCTAGTTGAGAGACAAACCCTTGCTGACAACTGATGGATTAAGAGGAGTAACAGAGGAATTCAAGGCAAAATGTCTTCTGTAAGGTAGCACAGTGACTAAGTCAAGTAAAAAAAAAAAACTGAGTGCGGAAGGACAACAGAAGAGTCGATGTTTTCTATATGTGTTTCAAGATTCACTAGTTAAATATGATGGAAGCCATGGATGCAAAGTAGGTGTTTTCTTCCTTTTAACTTTCCCCTAATGTAAATTTAAAGGGAACCTGTCACATAGAGTATGCCCCCCTTGCTGAGGGCAGCACAAGCTGGTGTCAGACCTGCTGTTTCCAGCGCTGTGTCCCTTATTAAGATGCTGTAGTTTTAGAGTATTTAATGCTCAAATATTATTCATGAGCAGGTGTTAGCCCCACCCACCAAAGGCTAGCCTCAGGTGGGCGGGGTTTGAAAAAACTGACTCTGACTCCTTTCTGGCTGAAAACTGCAGATTTGAGCACTAAACACTCAAAAATTACAGAATGTTACAGAATAAGGGCGCATCCCCACGGCATAGGACAAATACCGGCCGGTCTGCCGGCTGGTATTTGTCCTGTTTTGCGGCCGTTCCCTCGGCCGCGAGGGGGTGGAGGGAGGCGGCTTTTCTCCGCGATGAGAAGAAACCGGACGGAAGATTGTGTATGTTCAATGTTTTGCCGCCGGACCGCCGGAAGAACCGCCCGACGGAAAACCCGTGCAGTGGGGACTGCTGCACGGGTTTTCCATAGAGCACAATTGTGCTAATTTTCGGCCGGTTTTTTTCAGGCCGAAAAACCGTCCGAAAACCCGTGCCGTGGGGACATGCCCTAAGGGACACAGTGCTGGAAACAGCTAGCTTGCGCTGCTCTCAGCAGGGGGAACATAACCTATGTGACAGGTTCCCTTTAAGTACAGTTGAAAATATTTCTGTGGATTAAACGAAACAAACAAAAATGCCAGAGCACTAAAATCAGTTCATCCAGTGTTTAGAGTAGACAGCCATTTGTTCTACTGTGAACCCCTTACTCAGAGGCATAGCTAAAGGCTTGTGGGTTCTGGTGCAAAATAGGGTTGACCAGTGGAAAAAAAATATTTGAAATGGGGTCAAGCTGCGGGGGGAAAAAAAAGCTAAAAAAAAAAGTTTTACTTGCCTACCTGTCTCTCGCCACTGCTGCTCTGGAGCTCCCTGGGATTTGCTTCCCTTCCGGGTTCTTGTTCCAACACACGAGAGTCTAGTGTTCCATTCACTTACAATAGTGTGCAAGCCTCCCCTGTGTGTTTAATACACAGATTAAATAGCACAATGTTATAGATTGGAGTGTTATGGACAATGCCTACAATGTGTACCTTTTTCATATTTTTATTTTTTTACAAAATAAAGTGGGTTTTTTATATGGGGGAAAAAAGGGTGTTGTGTTTGCTCTTTATTTTTTACACAAATTACACAAATATTTTTTTGTCCCACCATTGGACTATAGTATGCAATTGCTTTCATTATTCACAGCAGTACAGTAATGTAATCCTATGTGTTATGCTTACGACAGCCTATTAGACCCTCTCTCTGGCAGGGCATAATTGGGATTGCCATATACAGACGTCTAAGTCTGTTCTTGACCTCCGGCTGCCATGGCATCCATCAGCACTCTGCCGATGGATGTGGGGATGCTAATGGTTAGACAGGGGGAGCCTCCTCCCTTTTGTCAATCATCTAGATGCATTTAGGAGGGTAAAATGGCGGGGATCAGAGCTAGCTTCGATCTGGCTGCTCTGCTTGCACTGTGAGCACTGGAGCTGATTGCTGCATTGCTGGGTCTATGTGATTCAGCGATGCAGTTATGTGGTAAAAGGGCCCAGTTGCAAGTGTGACCTGCGACCCCTGGAGTTTTGCCACTACCTAGCAGCTGCTTGGAGGAGATTCAGCGGTGAGTTACAGGACAGAGACACATATCTCTCAGCTTATATGATAAAGGGCACTTTTAGAGAATTTAGCTTTATTTGAAATGAATGGCCACTTGTGTTGAACAAGGCCTACTCTTTGTGATGTCCATATGCTGTATCAAGGCATATGGACTGAGGTTGTTCTGATGGGACAGCCGCTTTAAGTACAAAGACTTTCCAATGCTGCAAGTAAAGTGTGATGTCAGTGTATTGCAATGGGTTGCAGCTCAATAAAATCAATTAGTAGTCTTACAAAAAGTGTCTATAATTTGCTGCATCAGCCGCACCTCAAGAAACCACCCTGCATATCTTATTGATGAATGAAAAAACAGATTCTCAGGAGGGTGGAAATTTATATACTTCATTATATTCAGTCAGATTTGTTCTCCCTGGCTTACTATATACAGCTCATTCCTCAAAGATGACATAATATCATCCAAGTGGGCAGCCAGGTCATCACATCTTCCATTTTCTCTGTTCTAAAACTACACAAGATGTTAAAAAAACTCCAATGCCAGATACCGTGTAGGATTTATGTTATTTTTAGGTCTCCCTATCATATTGTAGTTACTATGTTATCATGGCTCGAAAAAGACCCGTGTCCATTAGATTGCAGGATTACAAAAAAAATATTGTATGTCAAGAGTGATAATGACGGAGGCCGCATGTGGACATCACATAGATTTCTGTTGTATGGCTCCATATAATTCTGTGGGTTTATGCTGTTTTCCACTGTGTCTCTGATTTTTTTATAATTTTTTAATCATTTTTTTATCTTGATAATTCTGTGAGAAGCTAAAAGATAAAACTTATAGCAAACTCCACTGCATTCTAGATAATGGAGGTATCCTGCCATAGTAACTAGGAAAGAATACTGTATATCATGGTCATTCTTTCAGCTACAAAAATTTCTCTACAGGGATATTTATCACTTATGTATCCAGACTACAAAAAAATAGATTGTTGTAAAAAGAAAAAGTAAACCGTTACTCAGGTGGGACCCCGCTTAGTTTCTTTGAAGTTTCAACCCAATCCTTGTTTTGGGAGGTGCCAGATCTGTTAAGTGATCGACACCAGTCCAACAGCACCCAACAAACTCCTTTGACTGCTATGGGGTTTTTGGGGTTTCTATTGTTATGGAATCTGTGCCGGATGATCCCAAAGAAACCTGATGATTGAACAAAGATTTTTTTTGGGAGAGGGGGGGGGGGGGGTAAATTTATTATTTAAAAGGGATTTGTCCCCCCAAGGGTTTCAAAGAATGCGAAAGAAATTCTCTGTCTTCCCGGGTTTCATACTAATTTGCTAAGCCCCCCTGTTTGTACAGGGTTGTGCTTTCGAGCAAATTAGATTAGATTAGTTTCTCAAACTACTCAAGGATTTCTATCTGATCCCAAAACAAAAGCCCTATTACAAGCTGTTTTACTTGAGATAAAATCAATCTTTTTACTGAATTCTGGAAGCACAGAAAAACTGATGAACACTGCTATCTAGATAAGTGAGGTATCCAGCCATAGTAACTGGAAAGAATACTGTTATCATGGTCATTCTTTCAGTACAAAAATTTCTCACAGGGAATTTATATTATGTATCCAGACTACAAAAAAATAGATTGTTGTAGAGACAACATATGTAAACCTGTATACTCATGGTAAGACCCCGCTTAAGTTTGCTTTGAAGTTTCAATCCAGATCCTCTGTTTTAGAGGAGGTGCCAGATCTGTTAAGTGATCGACACCAGTCCAACAGCACCCAACAAACAATGCTGCTATGGTTTTTGAGAGTTTCTATTGTTATGGATCTGTCGGATGATCCAAAGAAACCTGAAGATTATGAACAAAGTATTTTTGTTTTTGGAGGGGGTGGGGGGGGGGGGGGTTGGGGTCAGATTCTTACTTAAGTCTTAACCTAGACTCTTTGCTATTTGAGCCTCCTTGAGCTTGATGGCATATCGCAAGGGCTTGCCAACATTGTCTGATAGGTGCTTGTCCCACCCTCTGGGGCTCGCAACTATCTTGGGAACAGGCCTCCCCCCCAATAGTAACAGAGCAGACTGGAGAGCCAGTCACGCTTGCACCTATCAGACAATGATTGCATATCCTTGTGATATACCATCATTTTCTATCGTGGTAAAACCCTTTAAACAGCAGGATATAAGGCTACAGAGCTCTAAGGGATTAAGGTTTGTCCATAAGAAAGATAATAATTCTCCTGTACTTCTGATAATACACATCAGGGAGTGACCTCACCATCCCATCCAGGGCTCTAGATCAAAGTAAAGGCATGTGCCCCACGGCACGGGTTTGCGGCTGGTTTTTCAGACGGTTTGCGGTTTTGCAGACCATCTGAAAAACCGTCCGCAAACGAGCACAACGCGGCTCTATGGAAAACCCCACTGCACTGGCCCCCACCACACGGGTTCTCCGCCCGGCGGCTTTTCCGCCCGAAAAACATTCAACATGCACATTCTTTCATCTGGTTTTCGGACGGAATATGTGAATGTGAAGGGGGAGGGCTTTTCTCCGCTCATCGTGGAGAAAGCCTTCCCCCCTCGGCCTTGGGGACGGCCGAAAAAAGGACAAATACCAGTCAGATAAACCGACCGGTATTTGTCCTCTGCCGTGGGGACATGCCCTAAGGTGGTCTGCTACCTACCGTAGAAGACCTTCTGTAAACAAGCAGGGGATAAGAACTGCTCTAACTCTGAAATTATAAGAGCAATGTACTTGGTAATGGTCTTTATTTACCTTTGCCTAAATGTTTGAAGCTAATCGTTGTGATGAGAATACCCTCGTAATTCTAACCACCCCCTGCAATATTGTTTACACCATGTAGTATTAGGATGTTACGTTGTCTGTTTCCTTATTCCTAACAGTTTACATGACCCAGATCTAATTCTGGATGCTGAGTCATTACTTTTTGTCTGCAGTCCTGTACAGTGTGATAACTGCAGCTTTAGATCTTTCTTGCATTTTTTTTTTTGTGGCATCTGCAGAGGAAGTCTCGCCCTTCGTAGCTCTATCTTCTATGCAGTATAATCTGGAAGATATAATTCAAATCTTATATGCTCAAATAATAACATGGTTTTAAAGGGGTTGTCTCACTACAAAGATTAATTTTTGACATGTAGAGAACAGTAAATGAAGACGTTTTCCAAGTATATTGTTTTGTTTGTTTCTCTTTGTTGAGGTGATAAGTGATTTTATCATCTATGAGTGTACTCGGGTTTCTTTAGGTTACCAACCTGCTCTGCCCTGCTCTCTCCTGATGTTTGTTTTATCTGATAGCAGGTAAAACATCATCACACAGGTCAGCAAACAGAACTGCTGGCAGCTTGAGTGTTATCTGATATAACAAACAAAGGAGACTACTTTTAGCTCTGAAGCTGCTTCTCATGTCAGAGTAATTAGCAGCTCTTTGAAGATAGCGCTGACATGCTAATCACTGCCATAGAACCTCTCACAGCCTAACCAGGAGGAGTCAGGTTGTATTAAAGGGGTTTTGCCATGATGCAATGTTTACGTGGGATCCTCCAAAATGGGTATTTAATCACTTTTCTAAATATATGTGATTACAAAAAGTGAAGCCTCTGAGAGCTACAGCTTTCTTTCCATGCCCTTAGTTACCTGACAGTTTACATTAGACATGACCAGCAGCGGGCTTGTGCTGTCTGCACTTCTGATCTGATGACAGGGAACATGAAGGAGCTAGCAAGGGGCTGTGGAGAAATATCCTGTCTTTTGTATAGAGAATCCACTGGTTCTAATGTAATTATTTGTGTAAACATTGTAGAGGCTCCCTGGCACTGCTTGTCTCTGCTCAGACCCCCTCCATCTCCCCCATAACTCAGCATGCTGAGTTAATTTTGTCTTCTGATCAGATAACAGGTAAGGAACTGACTTCTTGGCAAAACCCTTTTTAATGAAAGCTCCTTTTGGCTATGTGAAATAGCGTAGTGAGACAACTCCTTTAATAGGCCTCTCTATGTAGTTTACATTATCAATAATTGGTCTATGAAAATAAAAATATTTATGTAATTCTTATTCCCTCTTTTCTCATTTACTTAAATGAAGAGGTGATCATGTATTTACAGCCACTCCTTTGAAAATTTGAACCTAACTGGGACCTGAGTTGATAAGCACATTAGTGGGAATCTAGGCTGCCAGACCCCCATTGATATCCTGTAACACGGCATATTGTAGAGAGCATTAATTGGTAAAAAGTCTTAAAGAAGCTGTATAGAATTTTTCTTAGTCTTCTCCTTCCTCATCTGTAACACATCCTTCGGTTCTGCCCTGCACAAGTGTAATGGTTCTTGCACTACTATGTAGTCTAGAGTTGTGACTTCAGTGCCAGGGTATTTGTGCCCACTCTGTATAACAGCTTTCATTTAAAAGGGTTTTGCCACAATCTCATTTCACACTTCCTGCCTCCAGCTCTTCAGCTCTGTGTGCTCAGAAGGGGGCGTGTGTGATTTGTTTGAATTGCATTTTTCATGGGGCCCCCTGCAGGATGACCTAAACCTTTCCTTTGCTCTCTTTTAGAAAAAGGGAAAAGGTCTTTTTTATGTGTAAAACTGTAAGTGGGACGTTGTAGTTTCAGAGGAAAAAACTTTTGCCCCCAAGGCAAAAGGGGGTCCTGGGTTTTAAAAAACCCTTTGCGGGAACCCAAAACCCTTTTGGGGATTTTATTTCTTTTATCAATGCACGCCCTGATTGAAGTTTTTTTTTTTTAATTTTAATTTGCACTTTTTTGGACTAATTACAAAGGGAATACAGGGGAAAGGGGGTTTAGAGTGAAAAGCAACGGGTTTTTGGGAAACATCATTTGCGCCTGAGAAGAAAGGTAAATGTCTGGGGCATGTGCGCCCAGGACTAAAAGGCCTAAAACCCGGGTCGTACCCCCTGGAACAGCTGAAAAACCAATTTGGATCACTGGGGGGAGCACTAAAAAAAAAACCCGGTTGCAAAATTTTTTTTAATAATGATGAAGGGTAAAAAATGTTTTTTTTTATTTAAAAAATTTCCCCAACAAAAATTTTATTTCCCTTTAAAGGGATTTTCAAAAAATTGGGGAAAAAGGAAAATTTTTTTTTCCCCAAAAAACAGCACTGCATTTTTAAAGGGTCAGTATCGGGGTTTTGCGACTTTTACCCCCCTTTTAAAAGGGGGTTTCTCCCATCCCCCAAAGTTTGCCCTTACCACCCTTTTGCTTTTCCCTTGACAAAGGGTTTGTATTCTGGTTCACATTTTAAAGGGAAAGCGGTTGTTGCAGATTGGGGACCCCGCCACACAGATATGACACTGAGACGTGATCCAGGGCTTCTAGGCATGCCCTGGAGCACTTTTCCCAAGGTCAAAGCACAAGGGAAAGAAACCCAGGGTTGTAGAATTTTTTTAAAAGCATGTTTTTAATGACCCGGGTTTTTAGAAAGGCCCTTCAAGGGCCCAAAAAACTTGTTTTTTTTTAGGGTACTCATTTTAAAACAAATTTTGGGAAAAAATTTTTTTTGGGAAATGGGCTGCCCCCGGGAAAACCCTTTTTTTGTTTATTGATGAGGATAAATTTAGACTGCCCCAAAAGGGGAAAAGGGTTAAATTTTATTAGGAAATTTTCCCTTCTTTTTTTAAAACAGGGAAATTTTTTATTTCTTTTTTATACTAAACCCAAAAAAGGAACAGTTGGGAACATCATAAAAAGTCCTGTAAAAGGGGGTTTTGAAACCCGAGAACTAACAAAACTAAAACGGGCCCGCTAAATTAAGCCCCATACGGTTAAGCCCCTTGAGGGGAAAGAAAAAATTTAAACAGCAGTAGAATCACAGAAAATTTCTACAGAGTCTCCAACAGCTTAAATAACAGTCATTGAATTCAGCAGTTATGGTTTTTAAACACAGTTTCAGCATGCCCAAAATTAAAAGTGGAATTTAACTTTGAAGCATAGTATACATGTGACAGTACTGTCCATGGGTTCCCGCCCCCTTTAAAAGCTAAAACCCTGATAGATATTTTTTAAAAATTTTTTAGAATTTTACCACATTAGACCATCTCCCCTTTGTGTTTTTTTTGTGAGATGCGGCGGGGAATAAGGAATGTTTCAGAAATTTGGGGTTTGGGGTTTTGTTTAACCTTTTTGAAAAAACTTCCCTAATAGACAGAGGGGGTAGGAAATTTTCCCCAGTATGCGGGGTACCCACTGTCGAGCAGTTACTAATACATGAAACGGGATAGTGTGGAAAGATGGTGGGAATTTTTTTAAAGGGAAAAATATCAAAAATTGGGTAATTCAGGAGTTAGATGAATAGAAAACCCTAGCCCCTCCGAGATCTTTTTTTTCTACTTTCTGCCCAAAAGATTCAAAGGGGTCGGGCAATTCCACCACATGTGTAGAGGAACCCAAAGGCCCCAAAATTTCTCCAAAAAAAACCTTTGGAAAACCTGGAGTTTATATGGGGATATAGGGTTAGGTGTGGGGATACCATCTCGATGTATTTTTTTGGATAGTTAAAGGGATGGTTTATACATCTCGAGGGTGGTAGGGGACAAAATCCCGTTTGTGACCCATTTTTTCCCTCGGGAAAGGGTTTCTCCCCTAATTCCTTCCCATTTAAGGCTTTATTCCGGTTTGGTGATCTGTGGGTTTTAATCAAAAGTGTTGTATGAGTGCAGGCCTCTTAAAAACCTCTTTTTTGAAAAAGGAAAGGGTTAGGGAAAATGGTGTGGGGGCGGGGGAAAAGAGGAACCCAAATTTCCAATTTTGTACGCTTCCCTAATTGAAGGAAAAAAAAAAGAACTAAAGGTCTTAGGGAGATAAAATTTTTCTATTTGCAGTTTTTTCAAAAAGTTTGGGAAGAACATGATGATATGGTTACCTACGACTTTACCCCTTTTTAGCTATCAGGGGGGACAGAGAGAGCCCGGGAAAAGGGGGTTTTGTAGGGAAATGACTGAGAAGGAATAGAATCTTTGACATAGAAAATAATTTTTGGGAACAACAAATTTCGACCACCCCTGAGTTTTGTTTTGGGGAAGGGGTTTGGGTTTGGGCCCCAATTGGGGATTTTATTGGGTAAAAACCAGAGAAAAATTTGGGGAGCCCCGCGCAAAAAAAAGAGGTTCTATATAACGTTTTTTCCAAAGGGAAAAGCCCAGGGGGTAAAGGGGTTTTTAGGGTTCATTCCCCAAAATAGAAAACCCGGGGGTTCCCAAAAATAGCATTTTACTTTGGAAAATAAAGGAGGTTTGGAATGAGAGACCACCAAATTTACTTTGTGTGTAAAAGGTTTTGTTTTTTAACTCGTGGTTTTTTTTTTTACCTCCCCAGATAAATGGGGAGCAAGATGTTTTGCAGTTTTTGAAAATAGAAGTAGGTAAAAAAAAAGGGTTTTAAGGGGCTGAGAAAATTACAAAAACCCTTGGGTTTAGTAGCAGCATTTTTGTGCCCTTTAATTTTGCTAACCCAGGATAAAAGGGGGGTTTTTTGAAGTCTATTTATCTCTAAACTAGCGATTTTTTTTGATCTTTAAGATTTTTTTTAAAACAGTTTGTTTAAGAAAAGGGGGCGTTTTTTACTTTTAATTTTGTAATAGGGGAAAATTTGCCCAAAAAAAATTTAAATTTTTGCAGCTGTGTGTTAAGATCTGGGGGCATTTAAATTTGCGAGGAAGTTTTTTTTGCCCTATTTTTTTGGGAAAAGTTAATTTTGAATAGCGTCTAAAAATTCCAAAAGGCTGGGACAGGTATAGTGGTTTTGAGCAGATGCCCAAATATGTAAAACCCCTTTGGGGGACTGCTTTGTAAACTAAATTGAATGCAGAAACCCCAAAGTTTTGGGGGGGTTTTCTGATTGACTGAGAAAAGGGGGTTAAATACAAAATTTTTTAAAAATTAGTGGCGAGAGTGGGCCCCTTGTCTTGTGCCAAATTGGGAATTGGGGGAAAGATTGAAAAATAAAACCTGACTTTGTACCCGAGGGAGGGTTTAAAGTGTAGAGTGACTAAACCCCCCAAAAAAAAAAATTTCCCCATCAAAAAAAATTTTTTTTTAGGACTTCTTGAAGTTTTAAAAACCAATTAATTCGGGTCGAAGGCTTTTTCGCCTTTTCTAAGGGACAGAAGAGCCAAGGCACTTTTTTTTTTAAATTAACTTCCTGAATAAGGTTTAATTTTTTCGCAAAATCCGTCTCGGCCGGGAGGGTTCCTTGGACAAAGCCTACTTGGTCCAAATTAAATCAGATTTGGAAAAGTTGGGTTTTAACCCTTTTTTCCTTTTTTTTTGGGGGAGAACAGTTTTAATCAGTATTAAGAAAGGGGAAATGGGACGGTAATTAGGGATATGTTTTTTGGGTTTTCCCCAGGTTTGGGGAAAATGGTAGTGATGGTTGTTTAAAAACTTTTCAGGGGGTTGGTGACCCGGAAACCCAATGATAGTTTAAAAAATATACTAGTTTAAGTGGGGGAAAACAGGTAGCCCCCAATGAAAAAAATTTTTAAAATTTATTCTTTGGGAAAACCCGTCCGGCCCAGGGGTTTATTAATTTTTAAAGTTGTCTGATTGTACTTTAAATTTTTGAAGTTTAGATTTTTGGGAAATTTAAAGGGTTTGGTTTTTTTTTCCTTTTTAAAAAGAGGGGAAAATTAAATTTCCTCGACAGAAATTTTTTTTAATTTCTTGGGGTTTTGCCAAGGGACTGAAGGATTATTTTTAAGGTTTTTATAGGGATTTAAATAGAAAGTCGGGCGAACGCATTGGCTATCTTTTGGGGGTGTATAATTTTTTTGTTATGGCATATAAGATTGTGAGATTCTTAAAAATTTGGATTGAACTTTCTTTACCCTCCGTTTTAGTAGTTTGGGTTGGGGGATCCCCCCTGGGGATAAAAAAATTCCCTTTGAATTTGGATTTGTGTTGTTCATATTTTGTAGGTTTAGTTCTTATAGTTTTTTAAATTTAAGTATTCGGAGTTTTTTCAGCAAGGGCAGTAAATTTGGGCTTTTTTTTGTTGAAATTTTTAAAAAAATTTAAACTTTTCCAATAAAATCATTTAGGGTTTTTTTTCCGTTTGGGTTTTTTCTTTTGAAGCTACCGAAAAACAACATTCCCCCAAAAGTTTGCCTTGTGAGCGCACCCAAAAAGGGGGTTAACAGAAGGGGATGGGGAAAGGGGGTTTTTAAAATGAAAATATTCCCTCCAGTGCCCTTTTTTCCTCTGTAAAACTATATCAGGAAAATTTTGTAAGAAATGGTTTTTACGCCATGGAAAGAAGGTGGGGGGTTTCAAAAAACATCTCTAATAGTCAAGAATATTGGTTTTCTTTATCAGAACAAATTTAACTCAATTCAGGGAAAAAAGATGTTTGACAAGGGCCCATCTGTTTGTTTGAAAAAGGGGGAAATAATTTTTAGAAAAACAAACCCCCTAGCCGATGAGTAAAAATTTTATTTAATTTTCGGTCCCCGGCGTGTGAGTACCGCCTGTGATCATGAAAGGGGGTTTCCCCTAGAAAGGGGGAATTTTCCGAAGCTCGGGGATTTCCCTTTGAAAAGCCCTCTGATCTGTCCTAGCTATTTACCAACATATTAAAATTCCCCCACATATTAAATAAATTTGTTTGTTGCTTTAGATTTGGCTTTGAGGGTCACCCTTTTTTAAAAAAGGTAGTTGGTGAACATTAGGAAAAGGGTTTTAATGCCAGGGAATTTCATAAAGGGAAAGGGGTTAAATTTTGCAGTCTAGAAAAATAAATCGCCCCTTAGAATCAATAAAAGGATTGTTTTTTAAAATGAAAGCAACGTATCCTTGATTAGGAAAGGCCCACCAGCTTTTTTAAATCAGCTAGGATGGAAAATTGTGTGGGAAAACGTTTTTGCTTCACCCGGGGTCGAAAACCACTAGATTTAGTTTAGTCTCTTGAAAAGGATATAAAATCAGCCCCCCACTTAAAAACATCCCCCCAAAGTAGAGATTTTTTAAAAAGGTGGGAAATTTAAACCGTTTTCATTAAGAGACATGCCCTTTAAAACCCCATTTTTTTCCCCAAAATGTAAATTTGGTAGATAAGTTGATTTAACCCCCCGATTCTCTCAAAATAATCACATGGTCTAATTTAGTTTTTTTGTAAATTTAAAGAGGCGAAAAAGGAAAAAAAAAAAAAGATGAAAACCGTGGAACGTTAAAATATTGGTTATTATCAAAACCAAAAAAAAAATAAAATTTCCCAAGGGGCCGGGGAAAAAGCAGGTGAGGGAAGTTCACAGCGGAACCCGCAAAAAGAGACAATGGAAAAAAAGGAGAGTCAGAGCAAAAAATGACTCCGGGAGAAACAGTAAAGGAAAAAATTTTCCCCAATGTCAATTTGGTGGAGGGTTGGGCTTTTCCGGTTTTTGTTTCTCAGACCAGAGAGGAGAGGGTAATCTCCCGGGCTTTCTGCCTTTCTTAATTGGGAGTAGCTGCAAAAGCAGGGAAAAAAATCCCCCAAAAGTGAGAAGTTTTTTGACGCCGAGGGGTTTAATTACAGGAAAAGGGTGTATTTTTTTTTTTATGATAATAGCTTTGACCGGGGAAACCCCAATGATACGTGATGTTATTTCACGGAGGGAAACTTCGTTTAAAGGGGAAATTCTTTTCTCCTAAGCATAGTTCCAGCCCACAGGTTTTGGGGAAAAAAGGATAAATTATTTTAAGCGGTCCGGGGAAAGGGCTAACCATTCGAAGGGCTCTTAAAAAAGTCGTCTTTTTTTACGAAAAAAAAAGGGCTTTTGGGAGGGGAAATTTTGGTATGGGGGATGGTAAATGTTTTGGGTTTTGGCGTCTGTTTTATTTTGGGTCTATCGTTAGATCCAAGGTTGAGGGATTTGGGAAAAACTAGCGGGCCCTTAAATCTGTAAAGAAAGGAAGTAAAAAATCGGTATTGACTGATTCTGGGATCCCACGTAGACTATATTATTGCGACGAATTTTTTTCCCATGTCCATTACTTTTGGGAGATTTAAACTTCGCCCCTTCTTCTTCAAAATGAATAGTTTGCGTAAAACAAAAGGTTGTGAGAGTTGACCCCCAAAAATTTTCCTTTTAATTTTTTTTCGTTTTTTCTGTACGATTAAATAGGGAATGAAAAATTTTTTAAAAACTCCCATCATGAGCTTGAAAATTTTTTTTAAGGTATCAAAAAGGGGGGGAAGAGACGTTGTAAAATTTGCTTCAGTAGACCCTGGTTTTATCCAGGGGAAACTCTGTCCACAGAGTTTAGGACTCGATGGAGTGGGTGGGGGTGGAAAATATTTAAAGATTCTGTGGTTTTTGACGGGGGTTTAAATTTTAAAAAAAAATTCCCTTTAATTTTTTGGGGGGGGTTGGGTTTCGTTTAGATGTGCCCCCTCATCTTCTTTTAGGGGTTAGAAAAAAAAAAACAGTTTTAGATCTAAAAAATTAATTAGATGTTTCTTTTTTCTGTTTCTTGGTTTGTTGTAACGATGTCAATATGCAGCAGGTTGGGGGGAAAAAGAGATGTTACCAAACCCGGGAAGATAAGACTAAAGGGGGAAAATTTTTTGGAAGGGCCCAAAAGATTTGAGGAAATTTTAAAGCAGGTACAAAATCCCTTTTGAAAAACAGGTAGTTAAAAGGGGGTAAAGGAGCTGCATCGAGGTGATGCCAGGGATAGGTTTCAGGGTGGGTTTAAGCACCTTAGCAAAAAATATGTGGTTTTGCAACAAGGTCAGTAAGTAACAAGTCCTTTCTTTACTTTCATCATTTTCCCCAAGCTAAGGGGTTGTTTTAAACCCTTTTTTTTTAAGGTTTTTAAATCCTGTCTGGCACAGGGGGTTCACAAACTGATTATAAGGTCTGAGTAACTCTTCCAGCCTTTTCACCCGCAGGGGGGACCCGCTGGATATAAGGAAGGGGGAGCAGGAAAGATGGCACAGTATTTAATCTCTTGGGGTAGTAAAACCCGTTTATTGTTGGCCCGGGGGCTTTTTGAGGTCTCTGGCCGCCCGAGAAGAGCCTCAGTGTAGGGCCCGAGGAAATTTGCAGTGTGTTTTTTTAAATTTTCCTCAAATTTGGGGCCCAGTCTGCACTTTTTGGGGGGCCCAAAAGGAAACCCCCCCTTTTGTTACTGCCCGGGGCCCGAAAAGGCAGGGGTGGAAAATTTCCCTTCTCATGCAGTCTCTTTGATCTAAGGGGCGCTGGGCAGGGCCCGGGTGAGGACCCGCATAAAAGTGCTGCTCGGGGCCCTTAATGACCTGTGTGGAAATGGAGCCCTTTTGGGTTAAAAAGCGCCGCGGTTTGAAAATAAAGGGCCCGTCAGCCAATGCAACCCCCGCACGTCAGGGATCCCACTCTTCTAAAGTCTCCGCGGCGTGGTTTTTCCCCAAAACCCGGGGCCCTCCTTGTCCTTTGCTGTTTGCCTCCAGCCACTTTGAGAGAAAGGGTTTTAAAAGCTGGGGGAAAGGGGTTTTTTTCAGCCGCTTTTGGATTGTCTCCCTGGAGCTCAGCTAATGTGCGTCCTCCAGCTTGCAGCACCAGGCCACGCCCCCCAGGAATATTCTTCTTGTGACATTGGTGCTGCTTTCATTTTTTTTTTTTTTTTTTTTTACTTTTTTTTGCGACAGCAAAGGGCAGGATTTTAGGCAGCAAAGGTCAAACCCCAGACATGTGAAGACCTTTTGGAAAAAATGGTTTTTTTATAATACAGTTCATTCAGAAAGTTGTGTATTTTACTCCTAAGGTCATTTGTTGAGGTGGGAAAACCCTTAAAGGCACCCGTGGGTCCTTGCCCAAAAGCTCATTCATGGTATTTGGGTAGACTGATTCAATTAGTTTTTTTATTCTCCTAGGCCTCTTTGTACATTAGAATGAAAATCCAGACTTTAAGTGGGCAGGTTAGCGATCAATTTTTAGCGTAAAAGGGGCTAAATTAATGCCCGCTGAGCGTGTGCCCTCCCCTTCAGTTTAGCATTAAAGGGGTTGTCTATTACAGGATTGTTTTTATGTTTAAAATCTTGCAAAAAAAAAAGTCACTTTCATATATGTCCCTAACTATTCCTACCTATTCCTAGATGTCCCCTCTTGTATGGTGCATCAGCTCCCCAGGTCGCTTTTAAACTACAGACCGTGTGATCTTCCTGATAGGCTGCAGTACTGGTTGCTGTAGTTTCAGACCTGGCTTCTACTGCGTTGTGGAAGCCAGTAAACACCCCCTGAATTCAAGTAAAACCAAGAAAACAGGACTGAGGTAAGAGGATCAACTTAGTGAAACAACCCCTTCAAGCCTGTGGACTGTCACAGGGCGTTCATTACTGCTTGGTTCTCGAGGGGACGTGAACCTGAGTAGTTCCCCCCTTCAAAATGACACTTTAGCTCCCACAGTCTAAGGGCTGCACAAGCATATCAGGTAGGACAGCAAAAATAGCTAATGACCAATAAATCGGGACTAGAAATAAAAAATAAAAAGCTATAAAATCAGTTGACACTCCCAGCTCCATTTTTCGGGGGACCTCAAAAGTTTTCTTTTAAGTTTAAAGCGGTTGTATAATTTCATTAAATGGCCTTCAAAAAAAGGGGGGCAGTGAAAAAAAGCAAATTTGCAATTGGATTCTTACAAAGCTGTCCTTTTCACAGTCTGCCTTGCTTCGTTTTCTGTAAACAAACTTCCCAGTGTGGTGGATCCCCCCTCCTTGCATTATTAGCGGGGGCTCAATAATTTACATTCTGTTCGCCCCCCCGGGCTGTTTTTCACAGAGCTTGTTTTCCTGCCCTCATAGAATTGGGGGGCCGACAAAAATTTCATTTTTCGCTAGCTGCCTCCTCATTGACACTGCAGCTGTGTCTAAAATCAAAAACATCAAATTGTGCCCGGTCCTTAAGCTCCTGCGTGTAAGGGGGAAAAATATTTTACTCTATACGCTCCTGCTCCCGTTTTTCAAGCACTACTCTACATCAAAAAAACGCAGAATTGGCATTGGGGCTTATGTAAACTAAGGGGAAACTTGCTCTGTAGGATTCCTGTAGCAAACCTCCCGCTGTGAGGCGGTGAGTTAATAGAAGACTGTTTTGACTGAATGCAAGTTTAAAATCTTACAAATAAGACATAGGGAGAGGGCAGTGATTGTGGAGGGGGGGGGCACCTGGACGGCATTTGGGCAGGGAAAGGGGGGGATGAGCATCAGTTAAGAAACACCAGCTGGGGGGAGAAAAAACGCCCCCGGTTTCAGGAAGTGAGTGCATCAACTACAAGAGAACACCCAATAAGAAGCCAAAAATCCCCCCTTTAACTGAGCCGACTGGCAGCACCATACAAAGCCCATGGAATGATGTGACACTATTTCTGGCGGTAAAAAAGCAGATCCTTTTCTTTCTAGGCCTAGACAATTCCTTTAAAAAAAATCAATATCTGCAGGGTCTAAAGTAATCGAGGTTATACTGTGAGTTTTTTGATTTCGGGTTTCAATATTTATCCCATTTAATGACCAGTTATCAATGCTTTAGAATCTAAATACCTGGGTTGTTTCCCTCTAATTTCACTTTTTCTATGGAGAATTAAGCAGCATGTTTCACTAAAGCAGTTCATCTAGCATGACTCCCAGCAGCAGAAACCTTTTTATTACTATAGATAGGAATCACGCTGCCTCCTTGATGAAGCTGCCAAATTAATTTTGCAAAGTCAAGGCCAACTGCTCAGTTATCTTTTCATTCCTGTCTCCAATCTTTTGGGAGGTTCATATGAAATTCTATGAACTATGAGGAAATTCTGTTAACTATTTTTTTTTAAATCATTTCTTTGCGTGACTGCTTTGTTACAGCTAGTAGTAATGTGATGACAGTTTAAAAGCCGAGACCACCTTTACAGAAGTGTAGTTTTTTATTGTTACAATGCATTCAAATGAAAAACTGAGCAACTTTGCAACTAGTTTAGATTAATTTTAATAATGCTTTGTGTCTGCAGCTCATATGCAGATCTATGCAACCCTGTGGTAACAGACAGCAAACAAACCCTGTCGTCTGATCCTGTTGCCATAGCGCCTTCCATCAGCAATCTACTTGCTAACCTGATAGCTGAGCCAGAAGATATAATGTAAAACAGTGTAATGCTGCTTATGATGACCCTTAAGTTCAACCTAGGACAAAGTTCAGTTGCTTCCTAGCTCTCATACCCTAATACCTGTCAGAGCATAGTGTCTTGTTGGTAACCAGCTACCTAGTTCCGGCCCTATCTTAAAGGGGTTGTCTCATCTCAAAGTTTCATAGGCGGCATGAATGAAATAATGCTGCTTTGCTCTGTCACTTCCTGGTCAAGCTGTCTGTAATTAGCATATGAGCTCAGTTTATTCAGACCTCTGCTATTAGATAAATCTCATGCTCTCAGGACCAGGGAAGCTTCTGAGGTAAAGTAAACAGCAGTAATTACTGGCCTTTGAAAGATCAGATAACAAACAAGCTCTCATTGTCCAGAGTTCTGTGCTGCCACGACCTGTGTGATGACATCACTCCCTGCTATCAGGTAGAACAAACAGCAGGGGGGGGAGAAGTACACAGGTCTGTCACTAACAGAAAACCTGTTAGGCTATGTTCACACGGCTTAACTGCGGGACGTAATTACGCCATGTGGCGGGGGGTGGGGCGGGAGCGGGGGGCCGGCCCATAGACTTGCATTACCAGCGGTGCGTATACGCCGCTGGTAATTCACATGTCAATTATCTCCCCGCCCGGCGGATTCGCCGAGCAGGAGAGGAGACGTAATCCATAGTTCTCTATGAGAACTGTGGATTACCGTAATGACTGGGACGTTTTCAGCCCGTAATTTGCGCATTTTAAGCCGAGTGAACATGACCTTAGTTACTATATGCTGCCTGCATGACGGTCAGCATGAAATAGCTGCAAGTTACCCAGTCCTAACCATGTGGGTTTTACCCTGAATGCCTGCATCATTTTAGGGTAAAACACCCAGTGAAGTTGGCACGGAGAGACGCCGCAGCAGCTGGGAGAGATAAGTCCAATGTGTGGTTTCTCCCCACCATCTCTGCTAAACTGACCATGTTTGACTGTAGGGAGAGAGCTGTAAGTATAGCTGAGGGAGCAAGCAGAAGTAATACACCAGACTTATCTGTCTCGGCTTCAGTGGCTTCTCCGCTTACCCGGCCAAGCTTAATAGAGTGTTTTTACCCTGAAACGTTACAGGGTAAAACCTGCGTGGTTTGGGCCGGGTAACCTGCAGTTATTTCATGCTCCCTGTCGATTGGGCAGCAGAAAGTGGCTGACAGGTTCCCTTTAATGTGTCCAGCCCAATAGCGACCCTGTTACCTTTTGGGAATGCCTAAAAGTACTTTCTCTACCACCAAGCTTGGGTTAGGGACAGATAAAATGCTATATTTTGTCTCAGATGTATTGAATGTTTTCAGTTTTACTAAGCATCTATAAACAGGGTAAATTTGCTATGTCCACTACTGTAAAAGCGACAGGATTTGCTGCTGTTGTCTTCTGGAGAGCCACTCACTGGGTTCCAAGGCACCCCAGAGTTAACTGGGAAACATCTTATAGGATAACACATTTTCTCACCTGTTTAGTTGTAATTTTTTGGGATTGATTTTATTGGCAACTTTTTGAACTGAAAAAATTACAGTAGAAAAACATACAAAAATTGGGATACCCTACAACTTTTTGATCAAGATGCAAATTGTGTTCATCCCAAGTCTTATTTTTCCTGTTATAAATGAGATCCAGAAGAATTTTATTTATGTGTGTTGTATTCCCCAGACATGTTCAATACACTAACTACAGATCACCATCAGTTTTGTAGCCTATCTATTAACTAACTACTCCATTTAGGTCTCTAGAATGTGAGAGAGTCACCTTAAGGGCCCGTTTACATGGCATGGTTTAACTGTTGGATTTTGAGGTGGATTTCAGATCTGAAATTCATCAAACTCTCTGATTATAAAACCATCCCCATAAACCTCAATAAAAAATGAGTGTTGTAGTCTACGCAGGTCAGATTTTTTGACAGTTAATTTTCAAAAATTCTCTTTTTAAAAAAAAAAAAAAAAAAACTCGTTAATTCTTCTGCTGGATTTCATGTCCGGAAAACTGGTGGAAAAAAATCGAAAAGTTAAAATATTGTGAATTGGGCTTTTGTTCCTTGAATTTCCCCGGAAAACCTGATGGGAAAAAAAGGGCGGGGGGGTCGGAAATAGAGTGTTAAAAAATTGGTGACATTCTGGGATTTTAGAATCTGAACCATTTCTTTTGGGGGGTTCCTTTACCATTGTATTGAAGTAGCCTGTAGGGTGCCATTCCACACGGGCAAAGACAATATATTTTGTACTTTTTTTGGCACGTAGGGGACGTCTTTTGTACGCGGTGTGCGGATTCGCCTGTCCCCATCAACCACTGACATGTTCATGTTCTGCCCGAAAACCGAGCGGAAGAATGAACATGTCCTAAGTTTTTCGGACCACTGGCAGTGTCAAAAACCGTCTGGCGGAAAATCCATACAGTGTGGACTGCTGCACTTATTTTCTATTTAAATCAATGTAAAAGGTTGACAGTCGCTTATAGACGGTTTAATAATTAATTAATAAAAATTACAAAACAATGAACAATTTAAATGAAAATTAGCATAATCCGTTGTTAAATCCTCTATTTAGCCATTATCTTAGGTATAGTATGCCTCGTGTACAAGGCAGAGCCTGTATGGTGCCTTCATTTTTCGTTGTATTGTGTTGATACTTCTAGAGGAGAATATCTCCATAATGCTGCGTAACATTTTCTTAGAATTTGACAAAATAATTTTTTTTTTATGTTTCTGTATCACTGTATGACTCCTTAGATAAACTTGGAGGTTCTACCTGAAAGTTATTATGATCGTGTGCACAGAGCCGGGTCTGACTTCCACAACCAGAGCATTCTCCAGTGAGCCCCAGCTCTGACACAATAATGTACCCATAGTAAATCAGGATACTAAAGGTCTAGCAGAAGACCGCTTCATTCAGATTACTGTGAATTTACGAAAAGAACTTAAAAGTGAACATACACATATTCTATACAGAGGGTGAGCACTCGAATAATTTTCTCTGGGTCCAAGGAACTGCATTTTGACCCAGGCATGGACCCTTTCTATCTAAGTCACAACTAATACTGAGAGCAATTAATCTGACAGTAGAAGAACAAATATTGATTGATTAAATTTTAAAGCAAAATGCTATTTAAAGACTATGGACATTTTTGATTGCACTTATTTTGTTGTTCACACATTTGTCTAGTGGACCTTTATTAAAGGTAACGGCCCATGTTTCTTCTACAGCCCTCTGTCCTGAACAGATAAGATGGAGACAGAGCCATCCAACAGTCAGTGTGAGCGATTTCACTCTGAAGTAGACAGAGACACCTACAGTGCATGTAAAAATATGCTGCAGAAAAAGCATAATAAAATGCATTCCTAGGTGTTCATAACCTTTAAATTGGTTCTTTCCTTCTGATTTACCCTATATGCATAACACCCCTGATGAAGCCTATTTAGGGCAACTCCCATCTGGTAATCTCATTCGTTATCAGGTTATTTGCTTCTTTTGGAACATTCTTATGTATATTGGTCCGGTGTCCTTTATTGATATTTATATTCTCTTTTGTATGCTCTTTATTCTGCTGTGTATTCAGTCATTTGTCCTTGTACTGTACTTTTTTGAATCACCAGGTTGAATTTTTACTGGGTTATGCCCTGGTAAATCCATGTACCACTTCTTTTTTAATTTCTTTATTTATTGTTTTTAATTGTTCTGCTATTTTCATTGTAATAAAGCCATACTTTTTTTTTTCTTTTTTATCGGATGCATAATAAATGAAGTATATATTAATACTGTGATAAGAGTTGGGTTTCAGAGAATCACATGCCATAGGATGGGAAGCAATGGCATTTGTGCCCAGAGAATTGTCCTAGAATCCATGTCCTCAGGTGATTTGGAAGTTCTGAGGTTTGCTGAGGAGGGGAGGTTGTACAGCACTCGCCCTGCTGAGTGATATCAGAACAACTGCACTGATTCTTTTCCTGCTCCAACCCATCAAGACATAGTCATAGAAGTTACATTCTTTGCCATAGACTGCACCATCCAAGTATTTTTCTACTGTTATGCAGGGACTGTGTGGTAATCCTTCCAATTGGTATTTTACAGCAATTTTCATGTTGCCATGCATCCTTAGGCTACGTCTACACGGCCAGGACAAAATACTGGACAGATTCTAATCGGAATCCAACCGGTATTTTACACTCCATTTTTGTTGTTTGTTGTGGTTTTTGCTACGCTTTTCGGACTTGGGTCGCCACATTCGATTGAACGTATTGTAATTTGCTGTTTTCAAGTGATATACGGAAGTTTGTAGAACATGCTCTCAGTTTTTTCCCCAAATTGGCGATTTTGAAATCTGACTTCAGAAAATCCGAGCTTTGTAGACTACAGCTCGGATTTCCTATTAAGGTCTATGGGGAGGATTTACAGTCTGATATTTGCGGATTCTATATACAGAATCTGCTTGAAAATCTTATAGTAAACCAATGCCATGTAGATATAACCTAAGCCTTAGGGCCCTTTTCACATCATGCTTTGAATTTACATTCAGCATAGACATTTAGGGCCACATGTATGAAAACTATCTAGGTCTAAAATTCACTTTGTTGCTTATAGCAACCAATCAGAGCACACCTTTCATTCTACCATAACACTACATGAAATGAAAGGGGCACTGTGATTGGTTGCTATAAGCAACAAAGTGAATTTTAGACCTAGACAGTTTTTTATACATGTGGCCCTTAATGTATATGCCACAAATGTAAACAATATTAAGCCGTTCTAACACTACCCTCTATATTTTTGTTCCACTTCCCCCCAACAAAAAAAAAATTGTATGTTGATTTTAAGAAGACCAAACATAAAACATAGTCAAAAGTGTATATTTAAACAGGTTTTCTCATTTCATTGATTAGCTTTAAACATTTTCATGCCTCTGCCCGCATTTTTGCCATTCTGTTTTTAATGGATATTTAATAAACAAGATTTTATTTTACTATTTTGGACCATTCCTTTGTGGACAGCTGGATCTACTACCTTCTACTTTTTCATTAGCTTTAAACATGTAGGCAAAGGTAAGTAAAGACTATTACCATATACATTGCTGTTAAGATCTTATCTCCTGCTTGTGTACACAAGTTTCCCTAGTTACTGGCCACCTCTTTCTGCTGTTACAGGCTGGAGCAGTGATCCAGAATATGACTTACTCTCTGCTCTGTTACTTATCTTGAAAGACAGGAGGTCATTTACATTACTTATTGACAAGCTTTAATACTTTTGAGCTCTGTAGTCTTGGGCACTACAGTTTACAAACCTCCAGCAGTCATCTCACTGTAACGGGATCAGCTAGGCATAGCAGAGATATTACCAATGCTACTCCTGTAGATCCACCCACAGCCTGAACAGAAAGCGTGAGTCTGAAGCTGGCTGTGCCTCTGTTAAACAGCATGGTTAGACAACCCTTTTAAAGGGGTTTTACCATGAGATAAAAACCACTTCACTGGCGCTTGCAGCTAGCTGCAAGTCGTCCATGCATCGAGTGGCACTTGTGGCCTCTCCATCCAGCTTCCAAACACAGCTGAGTGCACACAGCCAGCTATCCTCCGAAGCTCCTCTAGAAGTGAAGAAGAAGGATGACGGCAGCAAGCACGGATCTCCTCATTCACATGCATGGCTGGCTAACAGCTAGCTGCAAGCGGCCAGTTCAACGGTTGATAAAACCCCTTTAAGCGGAGAGCAATAACCTGATGCACACTACCCTGTGCAAATTTTGTCACATTCTGACTGAAAAACTTGACACCTCTGGTCTATATATTTAATGTTTCACCTAAAAACTGCTTTGTTACTTCAATTATTTTGTATAAGGTATAAAGCTTTGATGATAAAAAAAACAGCACTGCAGGCTACATTACAATACACTTTTTTGCATGTAATTGTGTTGCTTGGGGTGAGGTTTTGAATTTCGAAGCAGGATAAAATATTACCTTGTGCCGGCATGAGGCGGAGGGGTGTTGCTATTAGAGACGGGCGAATTGATTCTAACGAAGTGGAATTCGTTTAGAATTTCAGGAAAACTTCGATTCTGAACGGAGTCAAAGTTTGGGGTAATTCACGGGAACGAAGTGTGCTTTTGATTGATAAAATGGCTGCGAGCACATGGCGTTACATGGGGCAAAGACGTCTGGGAGGAAGAAGGGCATAGCCTGCATGACATGTGCAGAGATGAAGCCAATCAGAGACCGGGATTCTGTGATGTCACTGCACTATATAAGTCCGGGCGCGACGCTGGGAGCTCATACCGCTCTCACTGTCCTGATCAGGAAAGGTGCTGCTGCGGCTGCTTATGATATCTGATACTAAAGAACTCATTTTTATACAGCGATTTTTGGGGGGAGTCTCAGCTTGTCTCAGAGACTGTTTCTCTTAACGTTCTATTTCTGATTTTGTGGTGTATTGGAACTGAAGTCCAGTGTGTGTCCAGTGCAGCTGCATATACATTTTAATGCTATCTGCTCACAGCACATTGAACATCCAAGGGTTATCTAAGCCTGTTCCTGTTGTATTCATTTAAAGAAACAGCGTTTTTACAATCCAAATACCACTTAATTTTTGGTTGCTCATTTCTTTTGCACAATTTAGATCCAGGGTTAATTAAGCGTTGTTCTGCTGTTGTGGTCACTAAAAGAAACGTTCTTCTTCACCGCCAAAGAAGACATTTTACCTGTAGCATAATTCATAACCGAAGGTTAATTACAAGTTTTTCGTTGTTCTGTACCGTAATATACACGCCATTTTAACACGCTACAAAGCTGGTAATTTTTAGTTGCTCATTTCTTTTGCACAATTTAGATCCAGGGGTTGATTAAACTTTGTTCTGCTTTTGGGTCATAAAAAACAGTTCTTTTTCACCGCCAAAGAAACATTTGCCTTACAAAAATTCATATCCAAGGTTAATTAACCATTTGTCTTTTTTTTTCCCGTAAAATACACAGTTTTTTTTTAAGCGGCCAAAAAATAAAATTTTTCTGCCTTTTGGGGAGCGCAATTTATATCCAAGGGTACCCAAACTTGTTTACTGGTTTTTTGGAGTCAAAAAAAAGGGGGTGTATTTATCATATACTATCTTTAAACGGTCTGACATTTTAGAACAAACATATGTGAGACAAAGGTGGCGGCTCTTCACCTGCGAGTGGGAGGGCACAAAAAATTCCCGGGGCAGGCCCCGTCGCAGCACAGCAAGGGACTCGCACAGGGGGCACCGGTGAGGCCCCAACTGCCCGCCACTAGCGCCGGGTTGTTCAGAAACCCCCTGGGTTTTTGATTGGTTAAGGTCCACTTTCCCCCCAATCATCTGCAATCCCCCGCCAAGTGGGGGGGGAACGTCAACACAACCCTTAGTTGGCATGGCCCAGGGCGGTCAGCACCCCACCTTCCTCAACCTGCCTCTGTCCCGTCGGTTCCCCCAGCCAGAGATCACATTGGCTGGGCCACGCCATATATAGCAGGATGAAAAATTTTTGAGGGGGGGCAGTCGCAGCTACTTGGGCAGCGAAGAATGGGGCCAATTCCCCTGTTTTGCAGTAGGGGGGCCAAAGAAAAGTTTGGGGAGAGTGGCTGGGAGGTCATTTTTGGGGGGTCACCTCTGAAACCCAAAACCGGTGTAGGACACATGACGATGAAACACAAATTAGATGAATTGTAGCCGACAAAATTGGGACCCGGGTGAAGAAAGGGGCTTCATCACGTAAGAAAGGGCGTCACTTGCCGTCGGGAGCGGCGCAGCCACAAGTGGGTTTGGGGCCGGATCAGCAGGGTACATATGTGGGGTCGGGAGCCACGCCCCGGGGGGTAAAAAACCCCTTCGCGGGTCCAAGAAAGAGGGGCTCAGGGGGCTCAGCGGGGCACCGAATAGGGATAGTAGAATCGACAAAAGTGAAGCTCCGGGGAGCTAACGTTGGCACCACCCCGCTCAACACATGCACGCCCCCACCCGGGGGCCTGGGAAAAATGGGGCTCAGATTGGGGGTCCATCCTCCGTCAGAAACAGCACAGCGCCCCCGGTCCCAAGCCCCTTCTCGACACGCCAGCATCTTCATGAGGCGATTGAAAGGGACAACATATGCGCCCAACCCCCCAAAGGGTGCGAAGCTGACCGTGCTCCGTCCAAATTGTTGGTACTCAGTCCCCCCTTTCCAAATGGGGACTCTGCCCTTCAGAGAACTAAGGGCTTGTGCCGAGCCGAGAGGAATTTCCCAAAGCCGTAATTTTTTTTTCCAAAAAAGGGCATACCACATTTTAAAAAAATTTTTTAAACAGAAGGGGCCCATCCTTTTGACTTTGGGTTTTGTTCCAAGGTGCACGACAGCGGGGAAGGGGGAGCGAACTACGGCCAGGGCCAGTACATTCCTTTACTGGTAATGGTTCCCTTCCCACACCCAACACTTGGGGCAGAACACCCCTTTCTCCCTACGTTGTCAAACTGCAGCTCCTGTGCCAATGCCCGCCTCCTCCCCCCACCCCCAAACCACCCTCGCCTCCAAGTACTGCTCCATCTTTAACCACATTTTTGAAAGGGCCCAAAAGCGGTGTAAACGCAGTTCTACACCGGGTTCCCTCGGCAAAAAAGTAAAACAGGGGGGGAAAACGTCCGCATCATGCAGCAAAAAAAATCGATGTGTGGCTTTCCTTCCGCCCCAACTGCAAATGGGAAACCATGGTGAGGGGACAAGGGGGGTTAACATGGTGTCCCCCCGTGAAACCGAAAAGGGAGGGCCCCAATGGACCCTTCTGGACCCCCCCGTGTTAAAATTTGGTTGTGAAAAGGTTCCAAAAGCCTTCCACCGATCTTTGAAAAACCCTAAAAATGGCCAGGAATCTTCCCATGCATTCACCCAATTCCTACAAACCCCGGGAACACCCTCCTCTGGGTTGCCCCGGCAGAACGGCCTCCCCCAACACACCCCCTGATATGTGATTTTTCCCACCCTTTGGGAATTCCACCCGCAAAATTTTTTGGACCGATTTGTTTTAACAGGGGAAAGGGGCCTTTAATTTTAAAATTTTTTGGGGGGGATGACCCCAGGGGGAAACAGGAGTACTCCCCTGTGTAACTTTGATGTCAGCCGGGGCACTCTGGTGACCCCCTTTCCCGGGTTGTTGGGGCCATGCGGGGAGGCGCTTTATTTTTCAGTGCCAGGACTACGGGATAAAATAACGTCATTCCACTGCTTCATGCCCGGGAAACAATGTGAAAAATCTGTCTGGGCGGGGGAAGGAGACGTGGCGACTCCCTCTCGTGGCCAGAGTCCGGGGGGGGACTAAATTGGAGGAGGAGGAAGGACATTCGGCAAAAAAGAAATTGCCTGGTAAAATGAGTGGATTTTTCCCCGGGTTTGACAAGAGGGGAGGACCCGGGGAGCAGCTGGAGGAGGTAGATGGATATGAGGAAAAACAGGCAGATGACACGGAAGCACCTTGGGAGTATACAAATGGAGATGGAGCGGGGGCCCTTGGGGGTCAATTGTGAGATGGCCCGCAAACATGTGGGTTTGCCTGGCTATGACAACCGAAAAAGTCACCATCCGGCAGAGGATGACCCTTTTGGGTCTCCACCCCCGGGTTTCCCCATCCAAAAAAGGGAGCCTTTTTCCAGCTCTGAGAGGGAGGACAAACTCAAAAAACTATGAGGAAATCCTCCTTTGTCAGTTGGGCCCCCCCTGCCCAATGGTTTTGGCCATCATCCCTCCCTTGACAGGGTTTCCGGGGGTTTTTTTCAGCGCTCACGTACTAAATGCCCGCCGGCGGCTGGGGGGAAGGTGGGGGGTAGGGGCGCTCCCAAACCCGCAGCAAGCTAAGGCTGGAGTCCTGATGAGCACTTCCTTCCCCCCCCGCCAAAAAGGAAAAGGGCGAGTCGCCGGGAGGGACAAACGGGGGCCCGGGAGCAGACCCCCGAGCCCAACCCGGTGGTGGGCCCACTCTTTCCCCCCAAATTTTGAAAATCGGGGGCCCGAAATAAAGGGGAGCCAAAAATGGATGTGGGCCGCAACTTGCCCGAGTTTTTAAATGGGAAACTGTTCCTGCCCGGGCCCGTAGTGTGGCAATTTAGGAAGCGGGGTTTCAGTTTTCGGGGCGGGGGCCCCTCCGTTCCCAAGGAAAAACCCCATTGGCCACCCGGGGAAATTTTGGAAAGACTGACCTTTTCAAGATGAATCAGGCGGGATCGGCCAAAGGAAATTTCCCCAAAAAAAAACCCAATGCTTTAGGGGTCAGATTACAATCAAAACCAAAGACGCCCCACCCAAACTTTGAGAAATTTTAGTCCCCGGGGGTTTAAATACCCGCCACAGCCAAATATTTGGGTGCCCCCCCCACCCCCCTGATGCCCCACATCTACCCGACAGTTTCTCCAAACCCGCCTACCACCCCTCTTTAAACCCGGGTCGGGAAAGCCACCCACCCCCCACTCTAACATTGTTCCACTCTAAAGACCTCATTTTCCGCTTTGGGGCTGTTGCTGTTGCCATGAAAATCCAAACTGTGTCCCTTGTGCACTCTTGACCTCATGCTGTGCTGCCCCTCACCTCCACCTGTCATTTGGGGCCACTCGTGGCCTACTACTGTTTTGCCACATCCAGAATTTGTCATTGTGCCACTGCCTGACCTCATGCTGCTGCTGTGGCTGCTGCCGTGCCCTCCACACTGTGTTATTTACCATTTACCTCACTGGTTCTGACCTCATGCTTTGGCTGCCCTACGATGGCTTGCACCTTGCCCATGTGACCTCCACTCTCTGTCAATGTGCCATTCTGTGGCCTACTCCTGTTTTTGCCACCTCCAGAATGTCATTGTGCTACTGTCTGACCTCATGCTGCTGCTGCTGTAACCTCCACACTGTTATTGTGCCACTCTGTGGCCTACTCCTGTTTTTGCCACCTCCAGAATGTCGTTGTGCCACTCTCTGACCTCATTCTGCTGCTGCCGTCACCTCCACTCTCTGTCATTGTGCCACTCTGTGGCCTACTACTATTTTTGCCGCCTCCAGAATGTCATTGTGCCACTGCCTGACCTAATGCTGCAGTGGCTGCCGCCGTCACCTCCACACTCTGTCACTGATGTTGCCACCTGAGCTCTCAGCTTGTTTTTTTCCAGCTGTCGCTGCCATGACTTTATCAGGCTACATTCCCGCTTCAGGTTTTTTGGTCAGTTTTTGCCCTGTTAAGTGCCCAGGGAATTTTATAGTGAAGCGATTCTAAGAGCGGCGGCAGTCATGTGCGTGTCTAAAACACAACATTGTATGAAGACCAAACCAAGCTCCCTCTGCATATTTAAGCATGGCACACCGTTCTACAGCACCCTGCAGGCTCTGTGCAGCCTGGAAATAGCTGTTTTTAAACGCGATTTATCCCGAAGCAATTCAGACTGAAACGAATTTTGTCAGAAAATTCGGCGAAGTCACCGAATCGAATTTTTGAGAAATTCGCCCATCTAGTTGCTATAGTAGACGCAGAGGTGGCACTCATACCGAGGATATAGTGTGGGCAGTCATACCGAGGATATAGTGTTTTATAAATGTCATAAGAAGACACCAGGAATATGAAATACACATATTAGATAGATGCGGGCCCTGTTACATTTTGAGTACTGAACCCCGGAGCTTCAAGTTATTCCACTGACTGTATCTTGATGATTACTACTGAGCTGGCGTCAAATTGTACAACATCAGTTTCTTACGGTTTGCCCAAGCTTTTGGCTTTATATGTTCTTTACTGTTCTCAATACCTTTACAATCTCTCCCTGTGAAGGAAATGATTAATTACTCTTCTTAAACTATAGTTACTCTTTGAAGGCTTGGCCCTGGGCTCCTGCACATGTGGAGGCATATTCCAGTGCAGGATAGGGAGGACATGCCCTTATGAACCATCAGCAGGGCTCTGCCTGGGGCAGACTGCTACAATGACACAGTGTAATAGAACGCTGACTTGTGGATTTTTTTGTGAAAAGTGTATAAATTACCTTCTTGTTATAATTGCTGATGATAGAGAAAGCTGACAACCTTTCACACTGACATATTTATTATGCAATAAAAAGTAGGTACAGTGCACTTTTTCAGATATTTGAATGTGGACAGTTGCTTGAGTAAAGCCTTGATGCTAGAATTAATTACACCTATTATGATATAGGCTTTATTAACCACTTTCTGACAGCCGGTCATAATAATATGGCTCCTCATTTAGTTACTCCCCGCCTTCCAAGAGCCATAATTTTTTTTGTTTTAATTTTTCCATCTACATAGACATATGGTGGCTTTTATTTCGTACCATACCATAGAATATACTGAGAAACTGAAAAAAAATTCTAAGTAGGGCGAAATGTGGAAATAAAAACGTACTTGCCCCATGTGTGCGGAGTTTTTTTTTTATGATGTTCACTCTTTGGTATAAATTATGTGTTATTTGTATTCTTCAGGTTGATTCCTTGCAATACTAAATATGTGAGGTTTTTGTTATGTTTTAGTACTGTAAAAAAATGCAAGCATTCTCTATTTTTTACATTTGCGCCGCAGCGCCATTTTCAGGGATCAATAACTTTTTTTGATGTTTCATCTATGGACATGAATTAGGGTGCATTTTTTGCAGGTTAAATGGTACTTTTTATTGTTGCCATTTTGGGATAAATCTGACTTTGTGATCACTTTCTATTCTAATTTTTAGAGGATGTGAAATGACTAAAAAAAAAACCCACAATTTTGGCGTTTGCAATTTCATTTGTTCTATGGTGTTCAGCGTACAGGATAAAAGATGTATTAAATAGTATTAAACTTTTGTTATACGTTTTAAACTTTTTTTCTTTGTTTTTTACAATAACATTAGTTGTGTCTGTTAGATGAACACTGGTGATGAAGGGTTTGTTAAAAACAATAAGGGTGCGTCCACACGGCAGGTTAAAATAGTGTCTGGATTCTGATGAAAATAATCCGTCTGGTATTTTGACATCTTGTTTGTGGTTTTGGGGGACGGTTCTGTCCATTGTTTGCAGATTCGCCCATCCCCCTCAACCACTGACATGTTCATGTTCTGCCCGAAAAGAATGAACATGTTCTAAGTTTTTAGGAATGCTGGCGGTGTACAAAACAGTTTGGCGGAAAATCCGTGCAGTGTGGAGTGCTTCAGGGATTTTTTATTTAAATCAATGTAAAAGATTGACAGTCGGTTTACGGATGGTTTTCAAATCCGAAAACAGTCTGTAAAACCGATTGAAAATCCTGCCGTGGGGACAAGCCCTTAAACAGTTCTGTCTGGATGTCTGCATATACAGTTGTGCTCAAAAGTTTAGTTTACACACCCAGGAAGAATTTTTGCTTTCTTGGCTTTTTTCAGAGAAAATGAATGATAACACAAAAACTTTTTTTCCACTCATGGTTAGTGGTTGGGTTAAGCCATTTATTGTCAAAGTACTGACTGTTTGAAAGCAAAAATTCAGCCGGGGTATGTAAACTTTTGAGCACAGCTGTAAATGTAACTAAGCAAAGCTGTATTTGTCATGAGAGAAAACTGGCAAGACATACAGGGTGATTCTTCTATATTCACACTGTTATTTATATTTACATACAAAGATAACAGTGTTACTCAGCAGCTGCAGGATGACACTGAGCTCTTCCTGGTCAGTAACTCTAAGGCCGTGTTCACACGGCTTATTCAAGCCGTAATTGCGGGCCGAATCCCGCCCGCAATACGGCTTGAATAAGGGGCGGGGCGGGGGCGCTGCGGCGGCACTGCTCGCCGTCCCCATAGACTTGCATTATCCATGGCGCGTATTGCGCCTGGATAATGTGCATGTCACTTTCTCCCCGCCCGGCGGATTCGCCGAGCTGGGAGGAGCGACGGAATCCACTGTTCTCTATGAGAACTGTGGATTACCGTAATGACTGCGACGGATTGGAGCCGTACTGAAGCGCAAAGCCGGCGCGCAGTACGGCTCCAATCCGCGCCGAAATAAGCTGTGTGAACATGGCCTAAAGGCATGTCCCCATGGCAGAGGACAAATACTGGTTGGTTTATCCGACCGGTATTTGTCCTGTTTTAGTGCCGTCCCCACGGCCGCGGGGTGGACGGCTTTTCTCCGCGATGAGCAGAGAAAAGCCCTCCCCCTTCACATTGACATGCACATATTCCGTCTGAAAACCGGATGGAAGAATGTACATGTTCAATCTTTTTCGAGCGGTTTGACAAACCGCCGGCCGGCAAACCCATGCAGTGGGGACTGCTGCACGGGATTTCCATAGCAGCCAGGTGTGCTCCTTTGCGGACGGTTTTTCAGACGGTCTGCAAAACTGCAAACTGTCTGAAAAACCAGCCTCAAACCCGTGCCCTGGGAACATGCCCTAAAGGGTTATATTTTTCTTATGAAGAAACATAGGAAAAGAGATTGAGAAGCTCCCATACTGCTGATTAAAATGTGTCAGAGAGTGATGTTACCAACCGAGTCACAGCTAGAGCAGAGAGAGGTGGTCGGCAATCTAGGACGCTATCTCTAAACAAGTAGGAAGCAAAATCAGAATAGCAATGTATTTAGTAATAATCTTTATTAACCTTTACCTACATGTTTAAAGCTAATCATTGAGATATGAATATTCACTTTAACTCTACAGTTTCTTATTTTTGTGATTCTAATATATGGATATAGGTAGTAGACAGCTATGCCTATGATATCTGACAAAGGCAAGAGGTGCAGGGAGTGTTAGGCCATGTCCCCACTGCACGGGTTTTCGGCCGGTTTTTCAGCCGGTTTGCGGTTTTTCAGACCGCCTGAAAACCCGCCCTATGGAAAACCCGTGCAGCAGTCCCCACTGCACGGGTTTTCAGCCCGGCGGTTTTGTCGCCGGCGGCAAAACATTGAACATGCACTATCTTCCGTCCGGTTTCCGGACGGAAGATGTGCTGCTCAATGGGAGGGCTGTTCTCCGCTCATCGCGGAGAAAAGCCGTCCCCCCCGCGACCGTGGGGACGGGCGCAAAACAGGACAAATACCGGCCAGCAAACCGGCCAGTATTTGTCCTGTGCCGTGTGAACGCGCCCTTAGTAAAGTTGTTGACTGAAATATCTGGTTGACTGAAATATGTTCTCCATAGTGTCCAAAAGGGTTCTTATCGCAACTTTGTTTCACAAAGGCAGCTTTGAAGCATAAAATGCTGCTTCAACCAGTAAAACATTGAACATTGTAATGGGAAAATGCACATGTAGCAGACCTACCTTGTGGATTTTGGCACAAAAAATCCACAGTACCAGTCAAGTAGAAGAGAGATGAACAAAGCTCATATATTTTCTAGGAACAGCATGCCATGACAGCTACTAGCTACACACTGTAAGGTTACTTTTGTAGAACGCAGCCCGATTTTATGCCAACCATAATAATAACTTGACTTTGGCAAAATTAATGGACCTAAGTGTAATCTGCAGAACTTCTACACATGGCATTCCTCATAGTGTATCGAAGTAGAAACACTTAAGTTATGCATTTTCACTTATGAAGAGTGACTCATTCATGCCCATATATTAATGATAATGAAGGCCCTTCACACATACGGATGACTCATATGGATCATACTGACTCAATATTCTCTCTACTCTTTCTCTAAAACCACAACATATTATGAGCATAACTGTGTCAGTGGGCAATGGAAAATACCTTTATTCCTGGCATCTGACCAACACTGTCAGGGGAAATTCTTATAAAATGAAGACATGTGGACTGTAAAACCTTTCAGTATACTAAGCTCTAAGTGTCCTGCTGCCAGATGACACAACTATACAACTGTGTAGTAATAAAAAGTGCTAAAATGTTGTTACGGGTTCTCCCACGACCAACACGTCAGGTCGTGGATGCATCCGTACTCCCGTTGCCCCAGCTGTATCGTTGGCATCACGCTCGCATCCCAGATCGCTACTCACCTCTCCTTACTCCTGCCGGCCTTCGCGTGTGCCCCCGCCTTTTAAGGCGTGTGCAGAGCAGTTCAGTAAAATTTAAAGGGGCAGTGCGGCAGTTAATTATCACCGTGCGCTGACCCTATTTAAACCCTGCCTATTCCTTTAATCCCTGCCAGATCCATAGTGTCATGGTGCGTGTGCGAGGAAGATTGTGTGTGCTGTTATCTCCGTGTACCAGTTCCTCCTGCTACCATCCCTTGACCACAAACCTTTGCCTCCTGCCCTGAACTTCCTGCCTGTCCCAGACTACGAGCCTGCCTAACGACTTTGTACCGCATACACCTTGGCCGCCACCGCAGGCAAGGAGAGCCCTGGGGCGACGTACTCCATCACCTGCGGTGGTCCAGTGGATCCACTCCCTCTAGCTGTTACAATTGTGTTTGCTGCATGTCATGACAAAATCTGCCCATTAAATGCAGAATAATTGGCCTAGTTGCTCACTTGTCCAGGGGCCTAAATGGAATTCAAAGTGCCCCATAGCAGAATGAGATAGACCTCACCACCTAATGACTGAACACTTAAACAGTAGTAGTAGCAATAAATCAGTGTCTGTATAATTGGAACATATACTGAATCACAGAACCCACATAGCAGTGCTAGATAGCAGAAAACCATCAACTTGTTATTCACTACAGCCCCATAGCGCTAAAGCATCTGCCCCCCACCCTCTGCCTATTACCAGTTCTTTTCTTGCATTATATCAGCCAGTCCCTTATATTTTCTAAATGTGATCAAGGCCCCTCAACGGCGCAAATATTGCCCTGATGTGCCCTACCCTCATCTTCTGCACCCTATACAGCTGATACATCTATAGTTCTGCCCATGCTTGTTTCCATAGGACATTCAAACAGATGCTGAGTTGAGAAATATAGAAACACTGACAATCTTACCTCCTACTATATATTGTAATACCTTTTGACTTCTCTTGTCAGATATATGATAACTCACAAAAACAAAACATTTGTTTGTTAGGGTCAGTTTCCATATAGCCACAGTAGGCTTGTACCTAAAGGCAGTTCTAAGCAAAAGGCACCTATTAAAGGGAATGTCTAAAAGTTATAGTTATAGTTTGGTTTGAAACTCTTTATAACTTTTTCTTGTAGTTGTCTTTGCCAAATTTCCCTCTTTTTACACATTAAAAAATCTTAAATCATAAGTTATTTTATTGTGCACACCACCTCATGATTTATTGCATTAAATATATTTCTGATTTGAAATTTTTAAAGTGCCGACTGCAGATTGGCTCTGACCTGACCATGTCTTTTTTTCCTTCTTGTATGTTACTTTATATCAGATATGTTTGGTCGCAGAGCACAGACCAGTAACAGATGGAGATCAGTAACTTGTCCATCTGTTCTAATAAGTAGACAACAGGGGTTTGTGAGGCGATGTAAGGGGGTCACATGACTCACTAGTTATCAGATAAAAACATATGCCACTACTTAATCCATATAGAGTCAAATTACTGTTCAGTTATGCCTTTTTATTGTTTTATTTTATATAATATGAGCAAAATTTGTAGCTGAATGTCCTATAAAAACACACTATTTTTGCAGTTATATATATACTCACAGTGTTATGTGTGTGTCATTTTATATATATATATATATATAATATATATATATATAATATAATATACATACACACACTATAAACACTGAACATATTCATGTATAATATAAATAATAGCACATGTGTAAAAAAAATAAAATATATATATATATATATATATATATATAATTACATATATATTGGTTTATTGCCTAACATTAGCATGTTATATGTTACATAGTTATAGTGTTTTCTCTATCTTGACAGGTTGTCCAGGGTGACTGTCCTTCATGAGTATATTGGCTGTAGGACATTTGATGTACCCACCTCAGCTGGTATTGAGGACATCAAATTACTGGTCTACAGAGAAACAGGTTTTCCTGTCTCAGAACAGCGTCTTCTACTACACAACAAAGAGGTGAGTTCCTAAAGGAAACATGGAGGATGGTAGGATATTGATATGACATAATAAGTATATATCAGTAAGGAGACCCAATGCAACCTTACCCCATAACCTCATGTACCAAGTAGAATTGTGTTCAGAAACTATGTAGTGCAGCAAAAAGAATCTATGCAGCTCTGTAGTGCAGAGCTTCAGGGACACAGGTTCTATCATATGGTACTCTATGGAGAGCTGTATTTCCTGTAGAAGAAATGGCTCTAGGAGACATTACCTATATAAAATATTAGGCTAATCCTTATGAAATCTGAGACATAAGTGGTGCCATAGATCTCCATTGAAGTCTATGGCATTTTGCATGAGGCCTAAAGAAGTTTGTGTTTGGGAAACTTCAAGTCTAGGACTTTGAAGTAGTAAACCGGTCACCAAACCACTGAATATTAGGAGCAACAGTGCAAAGGCAAGGGACCGATGCAAGAAAACCTTCTGAGAGGTGGTCATTAGTGTTGTTCACTAAGGTCTCTGTTTTGGTTTGATACTGGTGCAACCGAACTTGGGAAAAAATTTGGGTTCGCATCTTTTCTGTAACCCTAAAGTAAGCGGGGGGTTTTTACAGCTCAACTTGCTATTCCACGATATTCCAGGTGCAAGTTCACTTTTGGTCTGATGTAACTTATGATTACCATAACATACAGTTAGGATAAGAGTTCTTTTTTTTTTTTTTTAACCAAAACTCAAAACAAGCTCGCCCAAATTGAATCGCTTAGATTTTAATTGCATTTCACATTGACCCAAATCTGAAGTGGAACACTAGTAGTTATCATGAGATGTGGTCTGTGACTATTGGCAATTCAGCCCCTGGATAAACAGAGGCCCACACCTCTTAAGTCCTGTACTGTGTGTCTATCCAGATGCCACCCTCTGGATGTTCAGGGGAAAACAAAAAAAACAATAGCACCAAAAGCGGAACACGTTAATAAGTTAGTTATGTTGGTATTAACCCAAATTGTATTTACAAACTCCAGAAATACTCCTCTTGTTTTTCCAGCCTGTTCTATTAAAAGTTTGTCAGTAAGAAAGGATAAAAAAAGCTCCTCTGCTGCTGCTAAGACACAGCAGGGAGTGACATCACTATCTTGATGATGGCACCTGAAGCAATGTGAGTAGAAAGAGGTGGTTGGTAAACTAGGGAAGCTTATGTACCCAAGAAAGAGTTAACTGCTCAGTGCCTGAAATGAAAGCAAAATCAGAACAGCAATGTATTTGGTGTTTATTTACCTTTTCATACATGTTTAAAGCTAACCAATATGGTAAGATTAACCCTTTAAGCTCTGTGTAGTGAATGGTTATGAAGCTTTCTGATATACCATATATACTCGAGTATAAGCCGACCCGAATATTAGACTCCGCACCCAATTTTACCACAAAAAAATGGAAAAATGTATTGACTCAAGTATAAGCCTAGGGTAGGAAATTCAGCAGCTACTGGTAAATTTAAAAAATAGATAGATAGGTAATAGGGCCCCCAGTAGGTAATAGGGCCCCCAGTAAAATAAAAAATAACAGTAATCACCTTTCCCTCTCTCCCTTAAGCTCCTGCTGTTCTCTGTCTTCTTCCTGGCACAGGTGGTGGGATGTCATCTTGCCACACAGGTGGCGTGATGACATATCCACGTCTCCTGTGCCGGATACTCCAGAGGGCCGCAAGCCTGCTTGTGGATCACTAGAGTAGGGAGCACACAGCTCTCACTCTCTGCTATGCAGAATCCTTCAACTGTATGTGCGTCCAGAGGTTGAAGAGACCGTCGGTGCTCCAGGCCCACAGCAGTGGCCTGGAACCTGGTGAGGTTCTGGTGACGGGCCTGATGTGTTAGACCAGCGGCCCTCCGGATCTGCCCGTGGGCCAGTCCCACACTGCACTCGAATATAAGCCGAAGGGGACTTTTTCAGCATAAAAATGTGCTGGAAAAAGTATGTACAGTACTCAGTTTAATTCCTCTCCATTAAAGATTTCTGTTTGCTGTCAATAAATGGAAGCATTATGATTAATAGCCAGAAGCTGAAAGCTTCTACTGAGTTTAATATCTAGCCTTGGCTATATTCTGTCCCAAAGACGATGCTACTGCATTGCGATAAACATTTCTGTGCAGCGTTACATGCAGCAGATGACAGCAGGCACTTACCTTCAAGAACTAAATTCAGTTTTTTGTAGAGAAAACTGTGATCCTTGTACTGCAGAGGCATTGCAGATCTTTGGCTTGATGTTCCAGATCTCAGACACAGAAACTCGATGTTCAGGCACCGCACTCCATTCAAGATATGAAGCTGAGTTCTGAACAAGGGAAGGTCCACCCCGTGTACCATCAAAGTTCTGTAGACAATAGAAAATAAAATTCAAATCCATGATGTCAAATTTGTGAGTTAATGTAAAATAAAGCATCCAAATCAGCTGTGTGAACTTACCCTTAGTATTAATAAATCTGCCCCAATTTTAACTTTTTTTTTTTAATAGACTAAGGGTACTTCCACATGGCATGGGTTTTTCATCGGATTTTCAGACGGTTTTTGGATTTGGATTTGGAAACCGTCTGAAAACCGACTGCTAAACATCCCCAGAGACTTTCATAGAAAATCTGCCAATAGTCTACACTGCACGGTTTTTCTTCCAGGGGGGATTTTCACACAACATGTACAATCTTCCACCCGGTTCTTGGGCTGAAGGTGTGCTATTCAGTGGTTAAATGGAATATCCACAAACTGCAGACAGAACCATCCCCCAAAACCATTCGAAAGGTGATAAAATACCGTCCGGATTCTTAAACAGAGTCCGACTGGCATTTTACAGCTGCCATGTGGCTGTACCCGTAAGCCCTATAAGATATTTTATTTTTAATTACAAAATACTTAAATTACTATAATAATTACTGAAGATTTGTTGCAGATCCTAATAATAAAGCATTAGTTGGCTCAGTTTAAATTTTAGTACATGGCATTGCATGTAGCCGCTTTTGAGGAACAACATCCCTTTTTTGGGGGAGCCATGCCTTTTCCACAAATCCACACACCCTTTGTTGAGTATGGCATAGAAATGTCTAAAAATGGTCTAGAATACATAATAAATGTGGAATAAAGCATGTTCGTCAGTATTTTGGTGCAAATTGCACCCGAATTTTGCCATAATCTGCCACAGTAGGTTTGTTCTTTTAATTTTTTTATTTTTTATTGGATGGCATACAGCCCCCCCTGCAGAAACCAGAAAGTAAAGGGGAGGTACATATAGTCTTATATCTGTAAAGTGTTGCTACAGAGCTGTCGGAAAATCCACCGCACTGCTTGTTCTGGCCCAAACTGTACAGCAAAGCAGACAAGTGAGCTATAACCCCCCTCCTCCCCCCCCAGAAAACATCAGTCTATTGTGTTGCTTCAAAAACTGTAATATTACCCAATTCTCTGGGGGACATGTATGAAAACTATCTAGGTTTAAGAATTTCTTTGTTTCCCAAAGCAACCAATCAGAGCACCCCTTTCATTTTTTCAGCTTGCTATATGAAATGAAAGGGGAGCTCTGATTGGTTGCTATGGGCAACAAAGAAAGTCTTAGACCTAGACAGTTTTCCTACATGTCCCCCTATGTTTTTAGTGGATGGAAAAAAAAGCCACCAGAAAATATATTTTTTTTTCTAAATTATCTGATGATACATTCCCTTTAATGGGTAGACATGATTTTGTATAGTAATTAGAGTAAAAATCAAAATTAAAATATCCATTTAACATAATTTTTTTCCTTACTGTACACAGCCTGGTATTACTTCTGATGCTCTGCAACTCCTCTACTTAACTAATTTCTTAGTAACTAAATCTCTAGTGTCACGTGTCTCTGATTTCCAACGAGACCCATGAACAGGAATATAACATTACACAATTTGGCTAGGTGCCACATTTTGATTCAACTAGAACAGGCGTTCCATGTCTCCTCCATGATGTGAAACAGGTGTCCTGTGTTTTGGAGGTCACAACGAGGAGACACAGAGCTGGATCCAACAGGAGCTTATTAGATAAACCCAGATGATCTCAGCTGTAAGGGAGTTCTCACATCTCTGGGCTTGAATCCTGTTTCTTATTTTCTATTAAATGCACATTTTAGATTTTAGTTCTTTGTAATGCCTAATGCAGGAATAATAGGGTCAGTTTGGTTTGAGTCCTTGTATCCTGCAATAGCCCTCAAGCCCTGGACAAGACAACACACTGTATCAAATTTGTCCAGATTGTTCCTTTAATATATTTCATAGTTGAAAACATGAAGACTAAAAGTCACTGCTTAGCACCCGTTCACACGGCAATGGACAAATACCGGTCGGTTTATCCGACCGGTATTTGTCCAGTTTGTGTGCCGTGCACACGGCCGCAGGGGGACGACTGTTCTTCGCAATGAGCCCTCCGCCTTCACATCCACTTGCACATATTCCGTCCGAAAACCGGACAGAAGAATGTGCATGTTGAATGTCTTTCGGGCGGCCTGCAGGCGGAAAACCAGTGCAGTGGGGACTGCTGCACGGGTTTTCCATAGAAGACCGCTGTGCACGTTTGTGGCCGGTTTTTCGGACGTTCTGCAAAACCGTAAACCGCCTGAAAAACCGGCCGCAAACCCGTGCCGTGGGGACATGCTCTTAGAGTGCAAAACAAAAAGGATTGTTACTTCCCTTCACCCATACAATGGTAACCGGAAATTACTTTGTTCTAAGATGAAAGGAAGACATGCCTGTTGAAGAAATTTTAATGTGGTTTTGGTCTCAGATCTCAGGGCCATTAACCCCTTCAAACATTTGGATGTACCCATACATCTAAACAGTGTGACGAGCGTATGGAGCGGGCTCATGGGCTGAGCCCGCTCCATATGCAGTGGGTGTCTGCTGCCATAATTGGAGCTGGCTCAGATCTTTGCTGTTTTTCAGTTTAGCTGCTATGGCATCTTAATGAATGCTGAACGGCACCTCCCTCCAGTCGGCCTCCCATGTAATCTTGGGGTGACTATCGGTTGCTATGGCAGCTGGGGGCCTCATAAAGACCTATGTGGCTGCCATGTTGGTACACATATTACACCCTGCCATTTCACTTTTTACTGAATGTAAATATTTTGTGCATTGGACATAAAAGAGTGGTTGGTCTAAATTTGGAAGATAGGACAAATATAGTCCAATGCTGACTATGTTTTCTCTATATTTCGTTATGGCCCTGTCACGGCCCCACCATGGTATCCATCAGGATACAATTTTTACAGTATCCCAATGAATACAAGGAACAGAGGGGCATAAATATAATGTGAGAGGGACCTAAGTTGAGCAATTTTGTTCTAAATGATTAAAAAGTGTGAACTAAGGGCGACTTGTATGAACAAGGCTGGTGTACTTTGAGCCAAAAAGAATGTATGAACAGGCGCACTCCAAACCTTGGTGTAGTAAGTGCCTTCGTAATACGCCAAAGACAATTTGTAAGGCGCCAAAGATTTGGGGTGTTCTGGGGGCTTCACACCACATTCATAGAAGCAGGCACATTTATGATTCTTTGATGTCAAATCTAGGTGCAGAACAGTTAGAACAGCCAGACCAGGGTAAAGGTGGTTTCTGAGCCAGACTTGTGGTATTGGCTCTACACTGCACCTGTATGTATGACCTGCAGAAGAACAGCCAGACCAGGGTAAAGGTGGTGCCTGAGCCAGACTTGTGGTAATGGCTCTACACTGCCCTGTATGTATGACCTGCAGAAGAACAGCCAGACCAGGGTAAAGGTGGTGTCTGAGCCAGACTTGTGGTATTGGCTCTACACTGCCCTGTAGGTATGACCTGCATAAGAACAGCCAGACCAGGGTAAAGGTGGTGCCTGAGCCAGACTTGTGGTATTGACACTAGACTACATCTGTATGTATGAACTGCAGAAGAACAGCCAGACCAGGGTAAAGGTGCCTGAGCCTGAGTTGTGGTATTGGCACTACACTGCCCTGTATGTATGACCTGCAGAAGAACAGCCAGACCAGGGTAAAGGTGGTGCCTGAGCCAGACTTGTGGTATTGGCTCTACACTGCCCTGTATGTATGATCTGCAGAAGAACAGCCAGACCAGGTTACAGGTGGTGCCTGAGCCAGACTTGTTGTATTGGCTCTACACTGCCCTGTATGTATGACCTGCAGAAGAACAGCCAGACCAGGGTAAAGGTGGTGCCTGAGCCAGACTTGTGGTATTGGCTCTACACTGCACCTGTATGTATGACCTGCAGAAGAACAGCCAGACCAGGGTAAAGGTGGTGCCTGAGCCAGACTTGTGGTATTGGCTCTACACTGCACTGGAATTATGACCAGCAGAAGAAAAGCCAGACCACGGGAAAGGTGTGCTTGAGCATTACTGGGTATTATCTCTACATGCCCTGTAATGTATTGACCTGCAGAAGAACAGCCGACCAGGGTAAAGGTGGTCCTGAGCCAACTTGTGGTATTGGCCTCACTGCACCTGTATGTATGACTTAAAAAAAAGACCAGGGAAAAGGGTTTGGTGCCTGAGCCAGCCCTTTGGTTTGGCTTACACGCCTGTATGTATGACCTGCGAAGAACAGCCAACCAGGGTAAAAGGTGGTGCGGGCCCAATTGGGGTATTGGCCTCCTGCCTGTATGTTGACCTGCAGAAGAACAGGTTCAACTTCTGGCGCTTTTACTGTTTTAGAGCTATTTGAACTGGGTGTCGGGGCCAACTTTTATACTGTCCCCCAAAGTACCCTTAAAACTGTAATTTGAGCACTAACTTGTAATCTGAAGTTCCTGAGTGTCACTACAAAATGTTTAACAGAACCTTCACGTTGTAACATTATAATACTGGTTTCTTACATGGGAAAGGGACATTTGGCCCCACCTGGGATCAGAGTTTATGTGTGACTGCTACCTCTATAACCAGACGGCTGTTATGGGTACTTGTCTGCTGTAGGCAAAGTAAGTGTTCCAGATTATTTGCGGATCATTAGGGTGCTTTCACACGGAGAGTTTTTGGTGCATTTTTGGATGCTTTTTTGTGCAGAATGGTACAGCATTTAATGCTGTACATTTCTGCACAAAAAACGCATCAAAAGACGCACACAAAAAACCCTGCTCCGTGTGAAAGCACCCTTAATGGTCTTCCTTGTAAAGCTTTCTTTTCCATTGCAGAATCAATTGAATTGAATATGCATTTTGCCATAAAAACCTTAGCAATCACTGATACTAATCAATGTTTGTTTGTCTTCCGGAATTAAGGTAATGTTTCTTATGAAGGGAAAAATGCTGTTATAAGCCAGTTGTGTTAGTTTATTCTCCATAAGGGCATTGTTAACTCGCAATATTCATGATTAGCTTTTTATTGGTTGTGGTGTTATTATTTTTATAAGTACTTTGCCCTTCCCCCTTTTTTCTTCTTTTAGTGGTACTTAGATCTGATGATGGATGATAATTCTAGATCTGTGTTACTTAATAGTTGCAGTCCTTGCTTTATCTGGTGAAATTTAATATAAGGTGCATATTATTATTCCATCTTTTTAGCCTCACCTTCTGTCTCTTCCCTCCTTCCTGTAGTAGACTGTAAGCCCTCACGGGCAGGGCCCTCTCTCTGTTAGTTATTTATCGTCACCTATACTTGTTTGACCTACGTTATGGATATAACCCCCCTCGAATGTACAGCGCTTTGGACCTAAGGGCGCTCTAAAATAAATAATAATAATTTGCATTTCAACAAATCTTAAAAGGTTGATTTGCATCTAAAAATGATGGAAGATTCACGGCGAGTCTTTATGTTTTAACATAATGCATGTATGCTCATATTATATACAATACAGGTTCTGCCTGGGACATGTAGTGGCAAATTCTGCCTATTCATTTTGATTGAGTGGCAGGTTACTGCTTTGTATTTGAGCATATAGCCACATTATTAGGGTGAGAAGGTCACAGAACTGTACAAAAAGTCCTCAAGGAGGCCATGATGCTGGGCTAAGAACATGTAGTCTTGCTCTTGATTCGTCGTTAAGTAGAATAATGTGTAATATAGGTGTACAGTGTTTTTTTTCTAGTTGTGACCTATACTCATTGGTATTTTTTTGTTTTATAGTTACATGACCGGACCAAGATTGAAGACTTGACTTCTGAGAAAACAAATATATTTTTAAATCTTCAATCAAAAGGACTAAAAGGAGGAGGTAATTATACATTTTCTAAAAATTTATAGAACACTAGCACATTAGGTATGTGGGTTAGCGTAAGTATAAACAACAAAAGGTAATAATTCAAATATGGGATATATTGCCAACAACACCAAATTATCAATGCATTACATATGTGTTATAAATATAGCGTACCTTTTTTCTTTTTTTAATTTCTGTTCACATCAAGTCATATCACGGTGGGGTGACAGAGTGTGTGTTGGATAATTACGGGATGCGTATTCCTCTTAGGAACATAGATTCTAGTGCTCTAGAAGTAACTAGCGTGCTAATACATTCACAGGCTGCCAGTCCAGAACAAAAAATAAGGACAAAAGCACAGGAAATATTACTGAATACCCTGGCAGGTGGCCTTCTACCTTGTTTCCCCAAAAATAAGACATTCCCCGAAAATAAGACAGACACATTTTTTGATGCAATTTCGAGTTTTGCTGCTTATGCTGATGTTTGTGATGAAATCACTACAATATATTAATACATATTGATGTTTTGTTCAACAATAAATGTGGATTCTTGTTCATGGAAAAATAAGACATCCCCTAAAAATAATTCTTAGTTCGTCTTTAGGAGCAAAAATTAATATAAGACACTGTCTTATTTTCGGGGAAACATGGTAACTCCATGATATCAGCACTGCATACTAGTGACGTAACTGATTGGAGCTTCAAGAGCTCGAGAGTGCTTCGAGATCCTGTGTGTTTTAGAATATCATGGATTTCTTCATCAAGTAAAGCAGGACTGGACTTAGGGTATGTTCACACGGTGTATTGGAGATAGGCAGTAAGTAATAGGACGAAAATAATAGGAGACAGGTAGGCTACACGGCGCACACAGTTACGTACCTAACTGTGCGTGCCGCATAGCCTACCTGTCTCCTATTACTTTCCTTTTCCATACTAGGTTTACATAGCGCTCAAAGAGTGTTTTGATTTTACTCTATTTACGGTGCGTACTTCTGGTGTATTGCAGCACAATTATACATTGAAGTACGTCCCGCAAATATGATGTGTGAACATACCTTAAGGCCCTATTTACATGCCGCTTTCGCTGCCCATTTGTGGTATCCTTTGGGATACCGTAAAAATTCATCCCAACAGATAAGACGACGAGGTGGTGACAGGGCCATTGACTTCTGTTAGGCAAACATAGTCCTTATTGGACTATGTTTGCCCTATTTAGCGAAAATGTCCAGTTTCTGCACCAGACGCAAAAGTGTGAATTTTTGTATGTGATGCAGAAACATGTCCACTAAGTTGGGCAGACTTGGTCCAATTAAAGCTACATTTGCTCTATAGAAGTCAAAAGCCCCATCGCCAGCATGCTATGGTATCCGTTGGAATACATTTTTACAATATCCTGACAGATATCACAAACGGGCAGCAAAAACGGTATGTGAATGGGGCATAATCCTTCAAGACAGTTCTAGAAATTTGAGAGTGGCACCTAACTTTGAAAGCTCTTATCATTGGTCTCCAGAAAAAATAAAAGTAGATCCTAAAGTGCTCTGACTGGCTTCTAAAAGTCTATTGTATTTTATTCTCCTGGTTAACTTGGTCTGCTCCAAAAGGCCATAATAAATTCTTTCATGTGTGGGTTATGTTCAGCCTAGATCTGTCCTTCACTCCTTATATTTATTCACTTATACACATGTATCGCATGCACCTTAAAACAGTTCCAAAATTCTCCCTTTTCATACTGTGAAAACAGTCAAAACTCTTTTTGTTCCTGTGATGCATTTTTGTCTTGACTAGTATAACTTATTACTAATTGGTCACTCCAAACTGTTCCCACTCTAATCTTTGTTGGATGCAGCAACCAGACTTCTCTTTCTGACCAACTGCTACACTGATGCCTCTACCCTGTTTGTCACTGTACTTGTTGCCCGCCCACTTTAGAATACAATTTCAACATACCACTTCCATCCACAGTGCTGCTTGTATCTCTTTCATCATCTCTGTCTACCCATGCTCTGCTTAAAGGATTAGTATCTTCCATAATCTGAACCTTCTACTACCATCTCCAAAACTTTGTTAATGTGTCACCAGTTAGTCCACCAGTTACTCAATTCCCAACATCTACTTTTAAGTGTGCCCTGAAAACACTTTTTTTTTTTTTTTTTAAACAGGTCTTCCATTCTCCCTAGTCCAACATTTCTACATTTACTGGCTCCCACTTCTACTTTAACCCTCAGAACGTGATCTCTTTAAAGGGGTTGTCTCACTACAAGGATTGCTTTTTATGTTAAAGATCTTGCAAAAACAACCGTGTCCTACCTATGACTAGATATCCCCTCTTGTATGGGCTGCATCAGCCCCTCAGGTCGCTACAGCTACAGACCTGTTTGATCTCTCCTGATAGGCTACCGACACTGATTGCTATAGCTACAGACCTGACTTCTACTGCAGCCTAGTGGAAGCCAGTAAACACACTCCTGAATTAAAAATGAAACCAAGAAAACAGGATGAATCAATGTAGTGAGACAACCCCTTTAAGTCCTCCTTAATGGTCATCTAAAAGTGTCCCCCCTATTTTGTGCACTACATATCTGTTCCTGCACAGACACCTCCTGAACAACTGGCTGATGTATCTTATCACTTTGAAATTTGGGTGGATCAATACAGTATACAAAATAAGTATTTTTACCTATTTCCTCATGGATTGTAAGCATGTCCACTGAATGTTAAACTACTGCAGAATAGGATGGTGCTATTTATAGATTATTACTAATAATATATGTTGCTTAATGTATTAGGTAAATTTGGGCAGACTACTCCACCCCTGGTTGACTTTCTCAAGGACATACTAAGGAGATACCCAGAAGGAGGGCAGATCCTTAAGGTAAATAATGTTCCCATATGGCTTACTTGATTTTGTTTAGTGCAGCTTGCTACTTTCAACTTTTTATGGTATATTTTCTCCAACGTATTTTTCCAGCTTACCACATTTTGTCCTGGTACTGTCTCCAGTCAATCTATACCTAAAAACATAGCCAAGCGTCTCCTCTATGTCCACCTCCAGCAGATTTGTATTTAGTGCTCAGGACTCAATTATTTTTGCCCTATGATTGCTTTGCATTTCTAAGTAAAACTTCAGGGGACCTATTTGGATGTCTTAATATTTGCATCAAATAACACTTAGCTGTGCTATTTCTGTACTCTCTATGAAGTCGTGCAGGCACATTTATGTCAACCCCTAAAATATATTTACTGTATTTTGTTTACTGGCAGTTTTAGATTTTCCATTTTAGATTATGCCTTTTTGTTAGATGGTTCCTTCAACAGTATGTTGACAACAGGCTGTCCCTTTGGTAGGACCTGCTGCTCTGAGCTATGTTTTGTGAGGAAATGCAGCTACCATTCAACTTCTCAGCAGCACCCTCATAGAGTATATAAAACACACCTCCAAAGTGTCCTTTCTTTGGAGGGACAGTTCCCCTATTTTGGACTCTAATCCTCCTGTCACTCTTTACTCCTTAAAGGAGTTGTCTCATTAATAGCTTTCAGCCTCTGTCTGTGAATGGGAGTTGAATTGAGGGGCGTGCTAGCTTCTCTGCTCTTCTCCTCCCTCTTCCCCCCTCCCCTCAGCACACAGGCAGCTATCTGCCTGTAACTTTTTATACAGCGGGGGGGGGGCAGGGGGATTGCTGCCAGATTTTAACCTGTGTTTTGGCCTGCCTAGAGAGGTCTGTGAAGCTGTGTGTGCTAATAGCAGAACAAGGGGCTGCAAGTTTTTCCTATACCCTCTCCCTTAGCTTAATATCTCCACATCTCCAGAAAACAACAAACAAACCCCCCCAGAACAGACACAGGGAAGCTGCAAAGTGTTACTCAGGATGTGTCCCTAGAAACAGCACAGCATGAACTGTTCACAAGCTCCCTGATCTGTATAGTATTATTTAGTTACAGTTTCCACAAAACATCATGATTATGAAAACACACGGGTAAACTGCTGTCACATCTATTGATCAGCCTAATCTCTGCTTTCCTCAATCTGTGTAGAGAGCAGGAGGAAGCAGGCACACACAGGGTTAATCCAGGCAGCATGGACATAGAAGCCAGAGACCTCCCCCTCCCTCCACTACAGAAGCATTCTGTGTGGGAGGGGCTCTCTGCTCTGACCTGTCTTCAAAGGTGATGAGTCATACAGACCTGACAGCCAGTAAGATAAGGATCAACAGGTCCTCTGCTATAGAAATTTGAGAAGCTGATGCACTCCTACGAACAGGGCTAGCTCAAAATCAGTAGGACATTTGTAATGAACATATATTGCAAAGCTGCTTGTTTTTTAAAGATCTTTTAATTAAAACCCAATCATTGTAGCGAGACAACCCCTTTAAAGGGGTTTAGACACATCACTATCTAAGACCAGTTGATAGCTAGCTACAAGTGGCCTCAGAGAACGGAGAGATGGCCATGCTTGCTCACTCCTCCCTATTTAAATCTATCAGAATTCCAAACATAGACGAGCAAGTGTGATCAGATATATTCAGAACTCCCACAGACATGAATTGGGGAAGACCTGGGCAGGCGCAGCCATCTCCCCATTTGTAAATTGAAAAACTTTTTAAGAGAACAGATATATACATAGAAAACAAAATTTGACCTTCCGAGAAGTTGTTAGGCATGTATACAGTTTTACACAGTACTCATTGAAATCTATTGGTGGCCCATGTAGTATTCAAGTATATATTGTTAAACTAATATTACAATTGTGCAATGTAGGAGCTGATCCAAAATGCAGAAGATGCTGGAGCCAGTGAAGTTAAATTCCTCTATGATGAAACACATTATGGTACTGATTCCCTTTGGTCAAAGGAAATGACCCAATATCAAGGTATGTAAATGATTTTAATACCACATGAATTGACCACTTGTTCCTGAATGGTGAACACGTTACTCTCTTGATTGTGGCAACATTGGTTTGGCCTAAGTTTTAGTATTGTTTGATATAATGTGCCTCACTTATCCAGAATCATTTTTTATTGCCTTTTCATATTCGGGGAATACATAGATCTGCAATTATTGCAGACTTGTTACCCAGTGGACAAAAAGTTAAACTGGGTTTTCCTTTCACTTGTATTTATGTTATATTGATCGGATAGGCCATACATGGCGCTCCGAACACTAGCTTGATGTGGGTCAGACCAACAGGACCGCACAATAGCTAAAAAAAAGTTTGCAGCACTGTGCTGCTAAGTTAGTGATAGGAATGTTTGAAAAGGCATCCTTCACAGTTTTATGACTTCTGCTTCATTAGAGATTTGACTGATAGGGCCTCATGATCCTCAAAATGAGGGAGTTACTACACATATTCTCTCTTCATAACAATGTTACTAACCACCACCTATGCAGGAAACTGTAACATAACCCTATTCAGTAAAGGATGCTATAGGGACCTATGTCCCTTTATTTGTGGAATTTATGGCATTCTTTTAGGCGTGTGGAAATTAGGATGAATAGGCAAATAATGTCTAAGATGCGTTTTATTTATGCCATGACCATATAGTTCATATGGTGAAGTATGGATCCATGTAAGTAGATGGATTTCTTTTTTTATGTACCCTACAAGTTTTCCTTGTTGCAGAAGATGCATCAAAAGTGCTTCAAATGTAGCCAAAAATGATGTAAACAGGCAGCATGGTAGCTACATGGTTAGTACTGTTGCCTTGCAGCACCGGGGTCCTGGTTTGAAATCCCACCATCGACAGCATCTGCAAGGCATTTGTATGTTCTCTCTACATCTACATGGGTTTCTTCTGGGAAAAGGTAGTCTGGAATTTAGATTGTGAAACATATTGGGGGCTGGGACATATGTGCATAATAGCAATCTCTGTACAGTGTTGTGGAATATAACAACACTATGTAAATAGATAAAATAAATGTTTAATCTTGCCCTTTGTTTTTCTATGTAAATACTTAGGTCCTGCACTTTACGTATACAATAATGCAGTTTTCACCCCTGAAGATTGGCATGGAATCCAAGAAATTGCCAGAAGTAGGAAAAAAGATGACCCATTGAAGGTCGGAAGGTTTGGGATTGGATTTAACTCCGTCTACCATATAACAGGTAATAAGCTATGGCTCATAAAGTTTTTTTTTAGTGTTGATTAAAGTTATTTCATTGTAACTGCAATGTAAATGCATTAAACAATGGATATCAAATAACTTACTCTGTTAAAGAATGCTTTAATTTATAATAATAGAGCTAGGTCTCCGATTGGGGACCTTTTATTTGTTGGACTGAAGTACGGCTTTAGCTTTGGAGGACTGGATATTTGCATCCATTACATGGGCAGCCTTTTGATTTCATTGGGAACTCTGTAATGCTTCAATTCCCCTGTGGTGGTTTGCTCCCAGATCCTCTCCCCCCACTGATAACAGTTGATCGATGATTGAGTGTGACCACTCTTTTCTCATTAGTCATATAACCTACAGCGGGGAAAATATGTGATTGATGCACTGCCGATTTTTCAAGTTTTCCCACCCACAAAGAATGTAGAGGTCTGTAATTTTTATCGTAGGCACACTTCAACTGTGCAAATATTAGAAAATGAAAGAAACACAAGATGACTGTCAATCTTCCTAGGTCTGGGGCTCCATGCAAGATCTCCCATCGTGGGGTAAGGATGATCCTGAGAAAGGTCAGAAATCAGCCCAGAACTATGTAGGTCCGGTCAATGACCTGAAGAGAGTTGGGATCACAGTCTCAAAGATTACTGTTGGTAACACATTACGCCATCAAGGATTAAAATCCTGCAGAGCAGGCAAGGTCCCCTCATACCAACACATGTCCAGGTCCGTTTGAAGTTCGCCAAAGTTCTGATCCAGAGGAGGCATGGGATAAGGTTATGTGGTCAGATGAGACCAAAATATAACTTTTTGACATCAACTCCACTCGCAGTATTTGGAGGAAAAAGAAGGTGTACAATCCCAAGAACACTGTTCCAACCATAGTGGAAACGTCATACTTTGGGATTGCTTTTTTTTGTGCACTACTGCACCGTATTAAAGGGAAGATGGATGGGGCCATATATCTCAAGATTTTGGCTAGTAACCTCCTTCCCTCAGTAAGAGTATTGAAGATGTGTCGTGGCTGGGTCTTCAGCAGGACAATGACCCAAAACACACAACCTAGGCAACAAGGAGTGGCTCTGTAAGAAGAATTTCAAGGTCCTGAAGTGGCCTAGCCAGTCTCCAGACCTGAACCCAATTTAAAATCTTTGACGAGAGCTGAAACTCAATGTAGCCCAGCGACAGCCCCGAAACCTGAAAGATCTGGAGAAGGTCTGTATGGAGGAGTGGGCCAAAATCCCTGCTGCAGTATGTGCAAACTTTGGTCAAGGACTGCAGGAAACATGACCTGCCTCTGTAATTGCAAATAAAGGTTTCTTTATAAAATATTAAGTTCTGTTTTTCTATTGTATGAAATACTTATTCCATGCAATAAAAATTATACAATGTGATTTTCTGGATGTTTTTTAGATTCTCTCTCACAGTTGAAGTGTTTATACAATAAAAATGACAAAACTCTCCTTTTTTTGTAGATGAAAAAACTTGCAAAATCGCCAGTGTATCAAATACTTATTTTTTCCCACTGTGCTGTAGCAGATCTTTATTTGCCGTATGGCATTACTCGATTGCCTGATGTATTATCAGTGAATTATTCACACCTAATCTGGAGAGAATAGACAGATTCAGGTCTTCAGCTTTCGTAAATAAGATCATTTCACTTTATACTGAATACACCAGTGTGTAGTCCCATGATGCTTACTAATGCGTATGTTTCTATTTTGTCCCAATAGATGTTCCCAGTATTTTCAGTGGTGATCAGATAGGAATGCTGGATCCCCACCAAGTACTTTTTGGGCGTCACGAGTCAGGCCAGTGTTGGAACATTAAAGAAGACAGCAAAGAAATAAGTGAACTGGTGGACCAATTTGCCCCATATATTGACATTTTTGGGAGCACAAAAGAAACCCTTACAGAGGGTTTTTACCCAGGAACTTTCTTCAGATTTCCTCTTCGTGTCCAGCCATCATTACTAAGTCATAACCTTTATAATAAAGAAAAAGTTTTAGAACTGTATGAGTCCTTTAAAGCAGATGCAGACACTGTGCTTCTATTTCTGAAGAATGTCCAGAAAGTGTCTTTGCACATTCGAGAGGCCGATGGTTCCGAAAAGCTAGTTTTCCGTGTCACAGCTAGTGAGAACAAACTACTAAAACATGATAGACCTAACTCTATTAAAATTCTTGGAACAGCAATTGATAATTACTGTAAAGGGGTCCCAAGCAACAGTATAACATGTGTCACCTATCATGTAAATATTGTTGTAGAGGATGAAAATTTTAAAGAAACCCAAACTTCCTCATGGTTGGTCTGCAACAGTGTTGGTGGCCGAGGTATCTGCACTGAATTAGACTCTCTTGCTGATGACCTAAAATTTGTTCCATCTATTGGAATTGCCATGTCCCTGTGGCAAAATGGAGAAGAAAAGGGAGCAGAGTCGCAGTTTGTTGGAAGAGCATTTTGTTTTCTTCCTTTGCCACCAGGAGATGAGAGCAGGACGGGTCTTCCTGTTCATATCAGTGGTTTTTTTGGCTTGACTGACAATCGAAGAAGCATCAAATGGAGAGAGCTGGATCAGTGGAGAGATCCAGCAGCTCTTTGGAATGAACTTCTGGTGAAAAATGTTGTCCCAAAAACATATGCGACTCTTATTATGGAAGGTATCAAAAGAATGGAGACTGAAGAGAATCCTGATTTCCCTCTTTCTGCTGATAGCATTTACCGAGTGTGGCCAGAGGTGGACCAAGTAAAGACACACTGGAAGCCTATCATAGAACCGTTGTTCAAAGAGCTATTTCAAAACCCCGTAATATACTCTTCCAAGAAATGTTGGTTAAAAGAGTCAGATGTAAACTTCACAGAAATAGATGAACAGAAGGAGTACACAAAAACTGTCCTGAACTACCTCCAGAACTCAGGGACTCAGATCGCCAAGGTACCGGCTAATGTTGCCGCTGCATTCCAAATTCCCATGAACAATTCTAAGCCGGTGAAGAAGGTCACCCCAGCACTGGTCCGCCAGGTGTTGAGGAAATGTGGACACCGAGGACCTACTTCTGAGAAGCTTCACATTCTTGAGTTCGTACTTAGCGATGAGAATTACAGTGATCTTATCGGGCTTGAAATACTTCCATTGCAGAATGGGAGCTTTATTTCTTTTTCTTCATCTGTATCAGATAAGGATGCTATTTACATAACCTCAGAGGAGTACCCCAGGTATGACCAAGTAACGGTAATAAAAAAGTTGGTTATATTGAACATATAATATAAGGCAATATGAGGTATACATACCTCCTAAGTGTCCCTATTTTGGAGAGACAGTCCCTATTTTGAACCCATGTCCATCGGTCTCTCTTAGCTCTATAAATGTCCCTATTTTTCATCTGGAAAACAGATTTGAGTCAATAAACTGACTATCTTGCTTTAAAAAGTATCTGATTGCTTCCTAGCTATATATGAGACAACAACTTACTTAATAATTCATCATTTGATGCAATGAGATCCCCAAAATATTTATATTCCAATTATTTTTAAAATGCCAAGTCTACCGTTTTGGCTGTCTAAAGAGTTGAGCTGTAAGTTTGTGGGCGTGGTTAGAAGTGTGTCCTGGTGTGATGCCATTTGCTTGGGTGTGGTTGGAGGCGTGGCCTGATGTGTCCCTCTTTGCAATCTCAAAAAGTTGGGAGGTATGGGTATAGGCTTATGTACAATCTGTAAGAAGTTATAAGGTGGGGATGGGGCAGTTGGGGCTTTGGATCTGTTCCTTTTTGTCTACTGTGTATAACGTGGAAGTTATCACCCCTGGTTTTAGGAATAGTTTTGAGTCAATTTTACACTGGAATTCTAACATTTTCAACAGGTTCCAGACAACAGTAAATTACTAGGTAAGCACAAAAACAGGCCTCAATTTCAAGCACTTATAAAACCAAAACTTATTGGTATATGGCAGGAGTCTTCAAAGTGCGGCCCTCCAGCTGTTGGGAAACTACAACTCCCATCATGCCCACTGGTATAGACTATATAAATGCATGATGGGAGTTGTAGTTTCCCAACAGCTGGTGGGCCGCACTTTGAAGACCCCTGGCATATGGTTTGAATATATGGCCCACAAATACATCAACAAAACAATTTCATTTTCTCCGACACAGTATCTCTGTGCCCATTGCTTTATGTTTTATATCCTATGCGTGATGTCTCAGCAATGATGTCACTTCTTTCAATGATTGCCTGCCCCAGACATGTATTGTATGACACATCATTGAGCTAAGGATAGAAAGAAGGTGGGGCACAAAGATTTGTAAAATTCAAACATATTTGGATCAGGGGGAAAACAAGACAGGCCCCATATATGTTTGGCTAGAAATGCATTTTGAGCCATTAATTAAAGCAACACATCGTCAAGGTTTGCTGAAGGGGTGAACGCATTGTAAGTTGTATAAATAATGAAAATGAGAATGTTGCAAGGTACAAAAAATAAGTGATTGAAACAAAACTACTTTGTCTTCCAGAGCACTGTTTCCAGGTCTGGAAGGAAGGCTACTTTCTGAAGATTTAAAACCTAAAATTCTGAAAGCATTGAAGGAGGCTGCAACAAGTAGAGGTAAGGATATAGAATTTTTCTCCTTTTTTTTTTCTTTCCTAGACAGAAAATTTTCAGTAACGGTGTCGGGTTTCAAGTGTGTCAACTGGTGCAACTCACATGGAGATATGTTATCTGTGGCTTTTGTTTCATTGCGTTTCATAGATAGGCCCATATATAGGTCCATATTCGCTTTTCATTTTTGACCCAATGTACTGGTGTCCATGTCATAAACACTGTCCAGCATCAAGTAATTGCTGCAATCTTTCATTGATTGATGAAAAAAAAAAAATTTTACTCATTCCAATATTTTTTGAACATTTTTTATGCCATCAAATACATTGCCCAATGGGAATCATGCAAGAAAAAGATCCTGGGTCCTGATAAAAAAAAAAAATCTGTACAATGAACTTCCAACCATCATATAGGATTACTCCATACTGTATAGGATATGTATAAAAAAAATAAAGGCACTGAACTGACAAGTGGTACTGGTAGCCTATGTAATTATGAGCATGAATTAGAATAAACTATGATGTAACTTGGACTATTTAATATTTACCTGGACTCTATCTCTCAGTATTATACTGTATGTAGACCATATCCACACATAAACTGTGGCAAGTTTTAGGGGCCATTCACACGGAACAGGACAAATAACGGTCGGATAAACCGACCGGTATTTGTCCTGTTTTCGTTCCGTGCACACGCCCGCCGGGGGACGGCTTTTCTCCGCGGTTTGCAGAGAAAAGCCCTCCCCCTTCACATTGAAATGTTCATATTCCATCCGAAGAACAAGTTTTTCTGCCGGTGTGCAGCCGGTTTTCAAAACTGAAAACTGGATGAAAAACCGGCTGAAAAACCATGCCGTGGGGACATGGCCTTAAGGTGAATATGCAAATAATTCCTGATTGGGTAAAACTAGATTGTTAAAACAATGATACAATAGTTTGGTGTTTTAAACAGTCTAATATGTTACATTGTAGCACAGCAGCTTCTCTGGGGATATGCAGGTAACGTACCCTCTTGCTTGTAAGATCCACTACTTGAAAGAGTGGTTTTGGTGCATTCTACAATTTTGTTTTCTGTAATCTAACCAAGGTTTGTTTTATCTGAGAAAAAAGGATAAATCCTAAATCGTCCCTATACTAACTGTTCAGTCTTCTCATTTTGTTTTTGTCAAATAGTTTATTGAAAAAAAGTGACTAAAATATAATTTTGACATGAATGTGAGTTTTTGAAATCCAGCATCTTATATAAGAGGTTGTTCTTTATTAATCTATTCTCGGCTTTCCCAGAGCAGAGGGGGAAGTAAAATAGTTTTTTTTTTGTAGAAATCTGAAACATTTCTGGATGATCATCCCATGATTACATTGCCTTCAAGAGGCTGTCTCCTCATGACAACTCTTTGAAATGAAGGCAGCCCGAGGATCAACTTGTCCAGCTGTTGACCCCCTTGGCTACCAGCTGCTATTGTCGATAGAAGTTGTAACTAGCTTTACATTTTTCCTACATAGTTTTACATAACTGTCAGTTATCTAAATGACCATCCGTACTATACAATGATAGGACAATCCCTCAAGAGAGGGAGTAGCTACTTACTTGCTCTAGCGTGTTCCCTAGTTGCCTCCCACCCACGTCCCCGGGCTCCCTCTTCTGTCATTTTCTGCACCTTTAAGCTGTGCATGAAAGGAGTTGTCACGCTGATAGTAGTCACACGGTATAGGGGCTAAATGTATGATTGGTGGAGGTCCACCACAGAACCATCACTGATCATGAGCACAGCCGTCTTGGATCCCCCATCTAAATGGAGCGCAGGCTGTAAGTGCACAATGCCCCTTAATTATTTGTCTACGAAATAGGTGATAAATGTTATTGATGGGACAACTCCTTTAATAGGAAAATACATCTTACAAGGCAATGTACTCATCTTACCTGCATTATAGTGCTTTTCTGTGTAGCATGAGAGAAACTTTTCTCAGTAATATTTGCATGCAATGTTCTGCGTATGGACATTATAACTAAGGATTTATATAGCATGGAGTTGTGTTGTGTGATATCTTCAACATGCACATTTTGTGCTTAGACTTACCTGTAAATTAATGACTTAGAAGATGCTCGGAGTGTTTATAGGTTGTATATGTAAATGACAAGGCTTACTGATGGATTTGTGTTTGGTTGGTGCAAAAGACTGGTAATTTTAGCAAAACCCCAGATACATTTTCTCTTTTATAAAATGTCACGTTTCAGTGATGCTTTGTACACTAGAGACAAAAAATAAATTGGTACTTAAAGGGGTATTTCCATTTCATTGATTAGCTTTGAACATGTATCCCAAGGTAAATAAAAACTATTACTAAATACATTGCTGTACTGATTTTGCTTTTCTTCATAGCTAGAACAGTTCTTTTCTCCTGCTTGTGTACATAAGCTTCCCTAGGTTATCGACCAACCCTCCCTTCTCTAGAGGCCAGTATGGTGCCTTCACTCCCTTGTTTTGGGTACTTACGGTCAAACTTTAACCATTTAGAGCTCTGTAGCCTTGTAAATTGCCCCTCCATCTTCAATGTTCCTCTAATAGTCTCAGCTATGAATAGCAGAACTGAAATGCCAGTCATTGCTGTAGACCTGCCCACAGCCTAACGAGGAAGTGTGAATCTGAAGCTGACTGTAAAGATTAAATCCTGTGAAACAGCATGGTGAGAACACCCCTTTAGCTCTTCAATACTCCATGATCTGGTAGTCCCTTGCTGGTCTTTGTTTACAAGCTGCCAGTAATGATATGCCATAGAGGCATGTAACCACTGCATCTCCAACTGGTTGTCCTAGCGGTCATGTGCCATACTTACTAACATCACCGAGGCACAGTGGTAATTTTTTGGTAAGCAAAAAAACTGAGCAGCACCTGCACTGGATCAGTGGGGGTTTAACAAGGTGGCCAGTATGTGTTTATTTATTTTAGCATACAAGTTAAGGGTATGTTCAGATGATGAATTTGTGGGGCGTACTTCCGCTGCAATGCGCCTAAAGTACGCCCCACAAGTATGGTAAAATCATAGCACTCATTGAATGCTATGATAAGCTGACGTTGAAAATAAGATAAGCTGACGGGGAAAAATTAAAGTGAGTGTGAGCGCTGTTGAAAGTACACATTGATCAGCGCGTACTTTCAACTGCAGGCGTAAAGCGCCACGCACAGCTACGTGCCACTATAGGCCATGTGAACCCGGCCTAATAATCCATGACTAGATTCTTGCGTAACAATTTTCTATCCAGATTTTTCAGGGGAAAAATCTATAGCAGAAGATAGTGCCAGTACAGTGGCTGAAATCTGGAAATATTTTATCCACCTCATATGGAAAATATTTAGTGCATGAACTGATGGGCAGTAGGATTGTTGAAATCTGCAGCATAACAATTTTCGATGCAGGCTGGGTGTGTTACAAATGTTTTCCACTGACCCAACCAAACCTAATTGTTGCTGAGTTTGCTGCATATTAGCATTAAATATTCAAGTCTAAAAAAAACTTGTATATTAAATTGCAATGCTGCACTGGCTTCCAGAGATGTCAAATATTATCAGGTGTGGCCGCTACTGCTCAGTGTCAGAGTATCCAGCCATCACATTGGATGAAGTGTTATTTATGGCGATTTGCAGAGGCCTGTGTGAGACCAGAGTAACATTGCCTAGGAGTGCCATTTTTTTTTGTTATTTTCTACAGTGAAAAAAAGCGCGGAATTCAGACAAGGATATGACGCTGATTTTCCAAGGCAGATGTTCTGCCTCCTCTATACTACTATGGGAGGCACTGAAAATGCTTTAATGAACTGACATGTCAATTCTTTGTCGGCACTAAAAATTTTCAGCTCCAAGGCAATAATGTGAGTTGGGATACAGTTGGATTGGACGCTAATTCTACTATGCTGGTAGTATGGTAAATGTACAACACAGGTACAAAAGCTGAGCCACCACCATAACCCACAGCAGGACCGCTGTTTAAACCCTTAGGGTATGTTCACACGGCGTAATTTTGCCGCGCATTTCGCCACGTATTTGTGCTGTAATACGGGAGAGATGCCGAAATTACGGTTCTCTACGAGAACTATCGATTACACCTCTTCTCCCCGGGCGTACAGTACGATCGTATTGTACGCGTGTGGAGATAAGTGACATGTCAATTATTCGCGGCGAATACGTGCCGCGAGTGATGACTGTCTATGGGGCTGGCGGGCTGCTCCTCCCCCCACCCCGCACCTCGGGAATACACGCGTATTAGCGCACGCTCCCGAAACACACGAAGTACTGCGGCGCGTACTGCATCGTGTGAACATATCCTTAGATACTGTTATTAATTGTGACTGTGGCATCTAAGTGACATTGAGGCCTGTGATTGGCTGCACCTAGCATATAAATGTTCAACGTTCTGTGCTACAGCGAGATGGACGGGAGCGTCATGTAGGGGAGTAGGCTTCTTTTTTTCCTATTTTTAATCATGCCTCGTCGGACAAACGAGCTTTTGCGAGTCCTGGAGAACCTCATTAAATAATGCAACCAGTCCCACGAAAACAAGAACTCTTGTATGTATGTCAATAGGAAAACAGTGAAGCAAACTTTTTATTGCAGCCCGTTGAATTAATAGAGAATCACAGCATGGAGCTAAATATGTGTTGTTCACCCCTTTTGTGGAACTTTTTCAGTGAAGTTGGACAACCCCTCGAACACCATATAAATAACATAGTTACAGCATTACTAGTTGTCAAGACAATGCTTCATTCTCTGACATCACTTCCTGCCCTGCAGTTATTGGCTGTAGCTTTAACACATACTTCCTTCTCAGCCTGCCCACATTGTTTGACCTGTACATAATAATCAAAATACGGAGAGCTCTTTGCCCATTTAAGCTGCTCCCTTCAGCATGTAAACCAGAAAGTTGGAGAAGTATCTAGAAGGCAGCAGAAAGCTCTTAGTATTATGGGTGTTATTTGCAGAGTATATGCAGCAGATGGGATGAATAGGGGGTCTGTTTGATAAAGCTTCATTTATTCGTTGCTTAGTAGGATTCAAAGAGGAGCCATTGTTATGTTAACTTCTTTTGTACTACCCAGTAACATACAGTGTTGTTAGATCAATGTTTCTCAAGTCATGTTGTCAGGTCATTTTCAAGCATGCTTGAAAAAGGAATATTGCCATTCTGAAACGTCGCAAGGAAGATGTGCATGGGCTCTGTTGTGAGTTCTCACAGACCTACTACAGGACTCGTACAAGAGTGGCTCTAAGATCGGAACTGAAAGAATGTGTACACCGATATACCTCAAGGTTTTTATACTCATCTATGTTATGAAGTATGTCTAAAGTTTTTGAAAATATACAAAAACTTTTTCGATACTGCTGCCTTGATGACTATGTGTTTGAAGACTGATAATTATATCACCTGTGCAATACAGAGGAAATCCTGAAAACTTGACCTGTTGATGGGTCTTGAGGACTGGAGCTGAGAAACACTGTTAGATCCTGTGGTTTTAGTGGTATATAGTGTACAGAGCTCTTTGTAAACTTAAAAGCCCCTACATGTTACATGATGTTATATACAAATGTGTTAATTTTTTTTTTACTACTGGATCTTTTGAAAGGTGTGATGGGTTAAAGGGATGTTCCTTATATCAGACATTTATGGTATATCAATAGGATATGCCATAAATGTTTGATATAGATGCAGGTCTAACCTCTGGGACCTGCACCTATCTTAATATTAGTTACTTAAAGAGGACCTATCATCTCCAGGGAAACCTCATGAAGTAACAGGAGACCTGAATACACACATCAGGAAACTCAAAGCATTTTACCTTTAAATTTCAATTCAGATTTTAAATAAAGCACTGGCACATGACAGCTTGATGGATCACTCTGTTGACAGTTGTGTCAGAGTAACTGCTTCTGACCTGGGAGAGTCCACTGTGCAGGGGGGAGACAGGAAGTCTACATCATGTGCATACTGATAAAATCTGAGCTGCTATCTCTGTGCTGGATATTACACTAGCAGCAGTGTAATTTAGATTACTGTAAACCATGTCACACTATATCCTCAGTCTGCTGTGCCTGCTGTACTGTATGTAGTGAGAGACTCAGATTACCCCGTACAAGCAGCTATGCCCTCAGCTCCTCCAGCACAGTTGGTATCGCTCAACAGAAATAATCCTTGCTACATAAAGAGATCTGTCTAGGAAAGTGAAAGTAAAATCTGTGCCCCTGCTAATGACATGTATTGGAAAAAAGTCTTATAATTTCATCTACTATTATACTTTGTGTGTTTCTGTGGAGGTGATAGGTACTTTTTAAAGTCTCTGTGCAGAATAGAGAGTAGGTCGCATTTGTATAGAATTCTCCATCCTGTTCCATGGGAGTTCTGATTACTCTGCTGTACTGGGAACTCACATTGAAATGAAGATATCAGACCTTTATGGCATTTCCTATGAACATGACATAAATGACTGAGACGGGATCATCTCTTTAAGTTTAATACCTTAAAGGGGTTGTCTCATCTCAAAGTTTCTTAGGATGCATGAATTAAATAATACTGCTTGGCTCTGTCACTTCCTGGTCAAGCTGTCTATAATTAGCATATGAGCTCCGTGTATTCAGACCTCTGCTAATTAGATACATTTCATGCTGTCAGGACCAGGGAAGCTTCTGAGTAAAGTAAACAGTAGTAATTACTGGCTTTTGTCTGAAAGATCAGATAACAAGCTCTCACAGTCCAGAATTCTGTGCTGCCCGCGACCTGTGTGGTGAAGTCACTCCCTGTTATCGGATAGAACAAACAGAAGGGGAGAAGGCATACACAGGTCGGTCACTTGGGAAACTAGAAAGCCCTCAGAAGGTGATAAAATCACTTGTAGCTCTTTAACAAAAAAATAAATAAATGAACAACGCAATATATTTGGAAAATGTCTTCATTTAGTGTTCCCTACATGTTGAAAGCTAATCTTTGTAGCGAGACAACCCCTTTAAGTTATCTGTAAAAATAAATGATTATATCTCCATGAGACAGGAAAAGTTTGTGGGGCCTATTCATTAACATACTTTCAAGGTGGTTTAAGCTTGGTATACTACTTAATTTAGTTTATCATTTAAACTGCACCCACAATTGCTAACCACAGCCCCAACAAGGGCAGCCAGTGTGTCCCTATTATAAGTCAAAATATATAGTAGATTATCAGACATATGTGTCATATTACTCTTTCTTAAAGCATCTTGAGAAAGGAGGTGCCTAATCCCTTCAAAACGTCGAACAGGTGTGCTTTTCGCTCGCCGCCCAGCTCCTCCTAGCTATCCGTTATGGACCATCATGATTGACTGGATGTTTTCCACATCAAACCATGAGTATACTACGAATTGCTACTGTTTTGTATAGTGTTTTGTATAGTGTGTCTGCAGAATGACAGAACATGGAATAAAGAAATTGTAATATGACACGTATGTCTGTTGGTCTATTATATATTGAGCAGTAAGGAGAGCTATAAGGAAGCTCGTCAGCAGACTATCGAGGCGATAACTCTGAATTGCTTTCATTGTTGGTGAAAAATACAGTTGTGACTAAAATCTTTATTAAAGGTGTCATTAGCATACATCTATAAGCAGAGTGTCCCCATATACAATTGTAGAATGCCCCTATGAATACTGCCAGTAGATTTCCTATCCCCAAACTGTGCCTGTAGAACCGCTGCTCATAATTCCAGCAAAATCAGTTGATTCAATTTTGACTGCTAGTAGGAGAACCTCACTGCATAAATATCTATACAGCTCATCCTAGATATATGCTGCAAGTTCCCCCCCAAGTAGCTTTTATGGAGGAGTTTTCTGCTCTTACCCAAGTACTGGTAATCTCTCTATTTTTCATGACTTCCAGCCTATCAAGTAAGATAGTGGTATCATCAAGTAAAGTAAGTATAATTATATTACTACGTAGTAAAAGTAGTGGTGTGGTCCTACAGTTAAAGCCATGAAAGAATTAGTGACCTCCGGGTTGTTTGTGCTGTACTCCTGCCAGGCTCTGCCCGGGGCCGGATTCTGTCAGGATGATTGACAGTTGGTATAATACACTGCAGCATATACATGCTGCAATGTATTATACCAGAAATCTAGTGTAAGAAAAAAAGAAAAAATACAGTAAAACACATACACTGCTCTTAACCCATTACAAATATCAATCACTCCGTCACTCTGTCATGTTACTTTACCCGTACAGTGAACGCCATTAAAAAACCAATGGCAGAACTGCAATTTTTGCTTATCCTGCTGCACATAAAATGGAATAAAGTCATATCAAAAAGTCATTTAAACACCAATGTGGTGCCAATGAAGATGTCAGTTTGTCCCGCAAATAAAAGGACCTAACACAACTCTGTATATGGAAAAATAAAAAAGTTATGGCTATCAGAATAGAGCGATACATAACTATTGTTTTACACAAAAATGTGTTTTTTTTTTAAAACTCTTACAACATAAAAAAATATAAATTTGGTATCTCCACCATCGTATCATCAAGCTAAGTAAAACTAACATGTCACGTGTACTGTACGGTGAGCGCTGTAAAAAATAAAAACACTACCAGGATTGCCGTATTTTCTTCACCCTCCCTTTCAAAAACGGATTCAAAGGCGATCAAAGAGCCATGTGTCCCCAAAAACGGATGCCAATAAAAACACCAACTCAAGCCAAGAAAATCAAGCCCCTACACATCTCCATACACAGAAAAATAAAAAGTTATGGCTCTCAGACTGCAATGCAAAAACATGTTTTCTTTCCTAAATAAGTGTTTTTATTGTGTAAAAGCAGTAAAACATAAAAAAAAACACAAATTGGGTATCGCTGTAATTGTATCAACCTGCTGAGTAAAGCTAGCATGTCATTTATACCACATGGTGACCGCTAAAAAAAATAAAAAAAACCCTATTGAGATTGCTGTATTGTGTTCATCGTGCCTCCAAAAAACCTTGATAAAAAGCGATCAAAGCATCATATAAACCACATAATGGCACCAATGAAAGCATCAACTCATCCCACATAAAAAAACAAGCCATTAGTCAGCTGCATATTCAAGGCCATTTCTAGCGTGTAAAAGTAGCAAAACATAAAAATCTATATAAAATTTATATCATTGCAATTGTACCAACCCGCATAGTAAAGATATCCTGTCATTTATACCATACAGTGAATGCTGTAAAATTGAAGCCCAAAAAACAATGGTGGAACTGCAGATTTTTTTTTATTTTCATGGACCTAAGCTAAATTAAAAAAAAAAAAAAAAAAAAGCGGAACATTTGTGAGCCCAAATTGCACAATACACCCCTAGATCCTTTAGGGGTGTGAATCCAAAATAGGGGGACCTCTGAAGGTTTCACCTGTTCTGGTAGTTTGGGGCTTTACAAATGCAGCACAGCACCCACCAAAATCTGCGTTCCAAAAGCCAGATAGCACAGCCTTGCACACCCTGCCATGTGCCCAAACAGCAGTTTACACCCATATATAGGGTATTGCCGAAATTGGAAGTGTAATACATTTTTGGGTGCTTTTTTTCAGGAATCCTTGTAAAAATTAAACCTTTTCAGCTGAAACTGCAGATTATTGCAAAATTTTTTATTTTTTTATTTTTACAGCCTAATGTTAAAAAAAAATGTGTCTAACACCTTTGGATAGAATCACTGCACCCCTGGATATATTCCTTAAGGGGTATAGTCTTCCAATTTAGGTCTTTTTAGGGGAGTTTATTAAGTTTTAGCACTTTAGGGTGTCCACAAACCTGGAATGATGCCTAAAATATATCCTAATGAAAATGAAACGCCAAAATCCAGAAAGGTGCTTCTCCTATTCTGAGGCTTGTGGTCGAGTCAAATAGCGCACTAGAGCCAAATATGGGATATCTCTAAAAACGGCAGAAACTGGGGAATCAATATTGAGTTGCATTTCCCTGGTCTCATCTACCATGTTCCAGTGAATAATGGATAAAAACTGAAAACCTGCAAGAATTTTTTTTTGAAATTTCAACTCCTAAATGGTTAACAAACTTTATAAGTGTTGTTTTGAATACCTTGAGGGGTGCAGTTTCTTAGCTGGAGTTGTTTATGGGGGTAAGTAACATACAGTCCCCTCCAAAGTCACATCAGAACTGGACTGGTCAGTGTTACATCAGTGTTACAAATTTTCTTGAAAATATTAAAATTGCTGAAAAACTTAAGACCCCCTTAACGTTTAATAAATGATGCCAACATAAAGTAGACATATGGTAGATGATCATTATTTACTAACTTGTTGGGTATGACTATCTGTCTTACACACAGGAATTTTTAAACTTTGAAAAAAGCAGATTTTTCCAAATTTTCCAAATATTTTGATATTTTTCATAACAATGTTTCACAACAATTAATTGCTAACTTAAAGTACAATGTGCCCAGAGAAAACAGTCTCAAATTCACATGAATAGGTAAAATCATTAAAAAGTTATTCTCCGATAGTGTCAGATTTGAAAAAAAAAAGGCTTTGTCCTTAAAGAGAACCTGTCACCTAGTTTATGCCCCCGTTTGTGAGGACAGCACAAGCCAGTGTCAGACCTGCTGTTTCCAACGCTATGTCCCTTACTCTGTAAGATGCAGCAGTTTCAGAGTATTTAATGCTCAAATCTGCAGTTTTCAGCCAGAAAACAGTCATGAAAAGAGTCAGTTTTTTTCATGCCCCGTCACCCGGAGACTAGCCCCACCAACCTCACAACTGACTAACCTATTACTTTGAATAGGTGGGCGGAACTAGCCTTTGGTGGGCGGGGTTAACACCTGCTCATGAATAAGATTTGAGCATGAAATGCTCTAAACTCTTGCATCTTACAGAATAAGGGACACAGCGCTGGAAACAGCAGGTCTGATACTGGCTTGTGCTGTCCTCAGCAAGGGGGGCATAATCTATGTGACAGGTTCCCTTTAACTCCAAAACAGGCTTAGACCTTAAGGGGTTAAACCTTATAAATAGAGTTCTTCTTGTTTACAGGAAATATAATTATAGATACACAGCACATAAACCAGCCACTGTATACTCAGATTTTTAAAGTAGGCATAAAGCTATGCAGTATAGAAAATATAATTAAATTCACATTTGCTCTTTTTATGTTATGTGACACATTTACTTTAAGAAGTGTCACCTCCTCACCCTTCACCAAGCCCCTTGGGAATGTAGAGCATTCTGGAAATAGATTCTTTATATTTTGGTATTTACAAATGATGCATAAATTTAACATCTGCAAACAGGAATGTATATTGATTTTGTGGTCCTTTGAAAAAAAAAAAAAAAAAGATAATTGTTATAAATTCATCTTATTTTTTATTGCTTGTATAATAGTTTAATTAGTATTATATAACTTTATGGTTAAAGGGGTTGTTTACAAATAGAGGTACAGAATCTGTTGGGGAACAGGCTGCAATCATAGACGCCCCCATTAAAAATGTATATTATAGAGGCCTTATTTTTTTCTTTTTCTCCCCCCACAGGTAGACCCTGTACCCAGCTTCAACTCTTGAATCCTGAACGCTTTATACGTGTTACTAAAGAGATCATGAATATAACATGGCCAACAAGAGACTTGGTTGTAAAATGGTTTCCAGGCAAAGACAAAAAACATCCTCCCATTTCATGGCTTAAAATGGTCTGGAAACTGTTGTACATACACTTTTCAGAAGATTTGACCTGTCTCGATGAAATGCCACTTATCCCTACTAAAATGCTGGAAGAAGAAGAAACTGACTTAGAACTCATTCGTCTAAGGATTCCTTCTCCAGTTATTTATGATGATGTGTCTGATACTCAGCTCCCGGAACATTTGCCTGAAATAATTAAAAGTCTTGGGGGTATTGTCCTCACATGTTTAGATCCATCTATACAGCATCCTCTTCTTAAAAAATATGCCTATCCTCCTACACCTAGTGCTCTTCTACAAATAATGGACAGAATGTCTCTTCAAAAGTTGTCCAGCCAAATTGCTGCATTGACCCCAGTTCACAAAGTCGCCTTGAGGAGGTTCCTTGCGAGTTTAACTGACATAAATGAAAAAGAAAAGAAAATCATACAAGAGTTGACAGTTTTTAAAAGGATTGATCTGATTTCTGAACAAAAGACTTCCTTTATTTTCTTAAGAGGGTGCAAAGTTCTTCACCACAATGCTAGACTTCCCCCCAAAACTCGTCTTTCCTTTCCTATCATTGACAGTAGTGACGAGGAGACCATTCGACTTACAAAGATGCTTAAGGTAGAACAGTTAAAAAGCACAGACTGCTTGAAAATTATACTGCAAGATGTAGAAAAGGGTTTTTATTCAGCTGAGGAACGGACAAATATTATGCTCTGGGTTCTTGAAAATTTAACTTTCTTGAAGAATGAAAACCATGCAGTAATTAACTGGTTGTCAAGTCTCAAATTCATACCTATTTACAAAGACCGACTTGTTTCAGCCAACGAACTTTTTGATCCAGAGGTAGATGTCCTTCGGAACCTGTTCTGTACAGAGGAACAGCTATATTTCCCTCCTCCTACATTTACTTCTTCAGATGTATTACACTCACTTCGACAGATTGGTCTGAAAAATGATTCTCATATTTTAGAAAAAGAAATTGCCCAAGTAGCTAAAAAAATTGAGGCTTTATATGGTGGATTAGGGAGAAATGATGAGGTTGTTGTAAGAAAGGCAAAAACGTTATTCACCGTGTTAAAACGAAATTATAAAGTTTTACAGTCACCAGAAGGAAAAGCTATATTAAAAAAGATCAAATGGATACCTCCCATTAAAGAACGCCCACCAAATTATCCCAATTCCTTGGTTTGGATTGGAGACCAGTTCAAATTATATGTTCCTGGAGAAATGTGCAGTGTGTCTTATGCTGTTCTGGTGGGCTCTTCTGTTCCAATGTTAGAAAATATGCATGACAATATTGAAAAAGTCCTTGGCATTTTGAGGGAGCCTAGCATTGAAGCGGTGTTGAAACATCTAAAAGTTGTAGTTGATTGGTATAATTCCAAAACAATTACTGATGAGGACTATTATCAGTTTCAGCACATTCTGTTGGAGATATATGGTTTCATGCAGGAATGTCTTGATAAAGGCAAAGAACTCTATAAAACGCTTTCTTTTCCATGGGTCTGGACGGGCAAAACATTTTGCTTCCCAAAGCAAGCAATTATAATGTCGACCTACAGCCTCGACCTTCAACCCTTTTTGTACAACATACCAAACACTATGGTGAAATTTCACAAGTTGTTCAAGTTTTGTGGTTCAATTGAGCAGCTAACACCTGGACAAATCTTTGATGTTGTTAATATCATATATGAAAGCAGCAAAGAACCAGTGGATAAAGAGGAAAACAAGCAGAACATTAACATAATGCTGAATATTGTTAGATGGATGTATAGTCATCAGGTTGCAGTGAGTTTAGATACACCATTGCCCGTGCATTATAACAAAGACCCTTTGAAACTTGTAATGAAACCCATTCATGAATGTTGTTACTGTGATATCAAAGTTGATGACCTGAATGATCTCCTTGAAGACTCTGTGGAACCGATAATATTAATACATGAAGATATACCAATGAAGACAGCAGAATGGCTGAATGTACCATGTTTAAGTACACGGCTTATTAACCCCGAAAACATGGGGTTCGAACAGTCGGGCCAAAGAGAGCCACTTACTGTGAGAATCAAAAATATTTTGGAAGAATATCCTTCAGTGTCTGATATCTTCAAAGAGCTTCTTCAAAATGCTGATGATGCATCAGCGACTGAGTGCAATTTCATGATTGATATGAGACGAAATATGGATATAAGGGAAAATCTTCTAGACCCAGGAATGGCAGCATGTCATGGGCCTGCTCTGTGGTCTTACAATAATTCTGAATTTACCGATAAAGATTTTTTAAACATTACAAGACTTGGAGAATCCTTAAAAAGAAGTGAGGTTGACAAAGTTGGAAAATTTGGTCTAGGATTTAACTCTGTCTACCATGTCACGGACATTCCTATTATTATGAGCATAGAATTTATTATTATGTTTTATCCAAACATTAATCACATTAGCAAGCATATCAGAGACAAATATAACCCAGGAATCAAAATAAAATGGAGCAAACAGCAGAAAAGACTTATTAAGTTTCCAAATCAATTCAAGCCATTTTTAGGTGTATTCAATTGTCGTCTTCCACTTGCTGTAGAAGCTCCATACTGCTACAAAGGAACACTTTTCCGACTATCCTTTAGAACACAACAGGAAGCCAAAATGAGTGAAATTAGCAGTTCTTGCTATAACACTGCAGACATTTACACACTGGTGGATGAGTTTAGCTTGTGTGGCTACAGACTTATACTTTTTACTCAAAATGTAAAATCCATGGTCTTGAAATATCTTAAACCTGAAGAATCAGAGCCAATGTTTGCTCAAGACACTGTAACTATTAAAAAATCTATGTGCACTTCAAAGGTTATAACTAACCCAACAAAGCTACTGACAGAAGCTGCCAAAGTCATGAGTAATTGTAGTTCTACCAAGAAATATCCAACTGAAATGCCTAAATCTTCATGCATCTTGCAGATCGTTGTTCAAGAGTTTCACCATGTGTTCAGGCGCATAGTTGACCTTCATTCTCCACTATTCCGAGGTCCTGAAGATGAGCCAGCTAACATATTTGAGATGGCCAAATCTGGACAAGCAAAGAGAATGACAGAAGAACTACCCCAAAAAAACGGTAGACTCAACAACATGGCTTATATGTTCTTGTATGGACATAAGTGAAGCTTTAAAGTTTGCATTGAGCGATAGTGGCAAGAGACTTGGGTTAGTGCCCTGTGGTGGTGTGGCAGTGATGCTCTCTGAACGTCAAGATGGAAAATGGATAGTAAAGCCATTTTCTGGCAATATCGGAGAGGTTTTTTGCTATCTTCCTCTTCGCATAAAAACTGGACTTCCAGTGCATATAAATGGGTGCTTTGCTGTTACCTCAAATCGGAAGGAAATTTGGAAAACGGACACAAAGGGAAGGTGGAATACTGTATTTATGAGACACGTCATTGTGCGTTCTTATCTAGAAGCTCTATGTGTTTTAAGGGACATGTCTACCAGTGGAGAACTGATAAATTACAACTACTATTCTATATGGCCAGACCCTGACTATGTCCATGATGACTTTTCTGTCATTTGCCAAGGACTCTACGAAGACATTGCAAAAGGAAAGGGCAAAGACCGAATGAAAGTATTTTCTGATGGAACATCTTGGGTTTCTATGAAAAATGTGAGATTTCTGGATGACTCGTTACTTAAGAGACCAGACATTGGACCTTCTGCTTTCCAGATGTTCATGAAGTATTTGAGGAAGACTGGCTCAAAAAACCTTTGTGCTGTGGAACTACCCTCATGGGTTAAACTAGGTTTTGAAGAAGCAGGATGTACTGATGTTATGATTGAGAACACATTTTCAGAACGACAATTTTTTTCAGAAGTTTTCTTTCCACATATAGCAGAAATCCAGCCTGAATTAAGAGATCCATTGATGCTTTTTGTTTTGAATGAAAGAATACAGGCATTTAGTGAAATTCTTCAAGTTACACCATGTATTCCATGCTCTAGTGAGGACCACACATTAGTTGTTCCTTCTAGACTTATCCATCCTGAAGGCAGAGTAGCCAAACTGTATGACAATAACGATGGAAGATTTCCATATGGAACATATCAGAATTACTTGAACCCAGTAGTGTTAGTAAAACTGGTGCAGCTTGGCATGATGAAGGATGACATTTTATGGGAAGATTTAATTGAACGAATTGAATCCATTGCACTGATTAATAAAGATGATCATGCTGCAGCTTGCTTGAGGAGCAATATTATTTTAAGTTTGATTGATGAAAAACTTAAGTTCAGAGACCCCAAGTCAAAGGAATTTTGCAAGAAATGCCAAACATCTATGTTTCTGCCCTTTCTTACCAAGCCAGCCGGTTTCTCTCTTCATTGGAAAGGGAGTGACTTTAAGAGTGAGCAAATGTTTGCGGCCACAGAGCTATACACAGTTGAGCATCAAGACACCGTTTGTCTCTTAAAACCAATTCTTAATGAAAACTCTTCTTCATTTAAGGGATGTGGACCCATATCTTTGGCAGTCAAAGAATACTTAGGTTTACTCAAGAAGCCTTCACCTGAATTGGTAATTGACCAGTTAAAGGAAATTGCAAAATATACTGATGGTAACACCTTGTACCAGGATAATATTACAAATGCCTGCTACAAATTTCTCAATGAAGCCATACTTTTAAATGAGGCTACAAAGGCTATGGTTTCTACAGAACTGAAGACCTTTCCCTGTATATTTGTTGAGGGTATCTATGTTACTTCAGAAAAAGTTTCATTCCATCTAAACTTCGACGCAGCCCCTTACCTCTACCAGATGCCTAACAAATACAAAAATAATTTCCGTGAATTGTTTGAAAGTGTTGGTGTAAAACAAGCCTTCACTGTAGAGGACTTTGCATCAGTGCTTCAAATGATCAAAACAGCTAATATGAACAAAAAGATATCAGAAAATGACTTCCAACTTTCTAGACGTATTATAAGTGAAGGAATATGGGGACTTATCCGAGAAAAAAGTCAAGAGTTTTGTGAAACAAATTATGGTCAGATTCTTCTACCAGATGCCAACCTCTATCTACTTCCAGCTAAATCACTATGTTACAATGACTGTCCATGGATCAAAGTGAAAGACACTGCTGTGAAGTACTGCCATTCTGACATTCCAAGAGAAGTCGCTGTAAAGCTTGGGTCAATACCAAAACGACACAAAGCTTTAGAGAGGTATGCATCTAACATTTGCTTTACTACACTTGGAACTGAATTTGGACAGAAGGAAAAACTTACTAGCAGAATCAAAAGCATCCTGAATGCTTATCCTTCAGAAAAAGAGATGTTAAAGGAGCTTCTACAAAATGCTGACGATGCAAAAGCTACAGAAATATGCTTTGTCTTTGATCCAAGAAACCATCCATCTGACAGAATATTTGATGAGAAGTGGGTACCTCTACAAGGTCCAGCACTGTGCGTATACAACAATCAGCCATTCACAGATGATGACATAAGAGGTATCCAGAACTTAGGAAGAGGAACAAAGGAAGGTAACCCTTGTAAAACTGGTCAGTACGGAATAGGCTTCAATTCAGTTTACCACATAACTGACTGTCCTTCTTTTGTCTCATCCAATGATATAATATGCATCTTCGACCCTCATGCACGATATGCTCCAGGAGCAACATCGCTTAGCCCTGGCCGCATGTTCCGAGATTTGGATTCCGATTTTAGAACACAGTTTTCAGATGTTTTGAATCTATACCTAGGAAACCACTTTAACCTGTCCACTGCCACAATGTTTCGTTTCCCACTCCGAAATTCTGAAATGGCAAAAAGCTCTGAGATCTCATCAGTCCCCTCTTCTGACAGGATGGTACAAAACCTTCTTGACAAGTTACGTACAGATGGAGCAGAGCTTCTCATGTTTTTGAATCATATGGAGAAGATTTCTATCTGTGAAATAGAGAAGTCTACAGGTGCCCTAAAAGTGTTATACTCCGTTCAAGGCAAGATTACAGACGGTGACCGGCTAAAACGCAAACAGTTTCATTCATCTGTAATTGACAGCGTTACAAAGAAGAAACAATTGAAAGATATTCCAGTCCAACAGATTACTTACACAATGGACATTGAGGACACTGAAGGAAACCTTACAACATGGTTAATTTGTAATCGCTCCTGCTTTTCTAATATGGGTAAAGTCTTAAAGAGTGTGATATCTGCCCACAAAAATAAAGACATCACATTGTTTCCACGAGGCGGAGTTGCTGCTTGCGTTACACACAATTACAAGAAACCATACAGAGCATTCTGCTTTTTGCCCCTTTCTCTCGAAACAGGACTTCCTTTTCATGTAAATGGACATTTTGCTTTGGATTCAGCAAGGCGTAATTTGTGGCGAGATGATGATGGAGTTGGAGTGAGACGTGACTGGAATAATAGTTTGATGACTGCCTTAGTGGCTCCAGCATATGTAGAGCTTTTGGTGCAGCTAAAGAAAAGAAACTTTCCTGGAACTGATCCCACAATTTCTGTGTTACATAATACACCAATCCATACTGTGAAGGATATTTTGAAAAAGTTTTTGTCTTTTTTTCCAGTGAACAGACTTGATTTACAGCCAGACTGGTATTGCTTGGTGAAAGCTGTTTATGCTTGCATCTATTAAGATTCAAAGCGACTCTATCCTGTAGTGCGAGCTCCAAATGTTGACGGTTCTGAGATGCAGTCAGCCGTCATCATTACATGGGTAAACATGTCAGCTGTGAATTCTGGAAAGCCATACTTTGACAATTTATTACAAGATGAACTCCATCACATGAAAAATATGGAATACAATATAACTACACGCAAGACTGTAGCTGAAAATGTTTACAGGCTCAAACACCTTCTTTTAGAAATCGGGTTTAACTTGGTTTACTACTGTGATGAGACTGCAAATCTTTATCATTGTTTAGTTGATGCAGGTATCCCAGTTACTTATGCAACACCTTCGGATGTCCGTCATTTCTTGATGACATTTTCTTCTCCTGACACAAGCTGCCACATTGGAAAACTACCTTGTCGTCTGCAGCAGACAAACCTGAAGCTGTTTCACAGTTTGAAACTTCTTGTAGACTATTGCTTAAAGGATGCTGAAGAAAATGAAATACAGATTGAAGGATTGCCACTTTTAATTACTCTGGACAACGTCTTGCAAATTTTTGATGCAAAGCAACCAAAATTCCTAACTACTTACCATGAACTAATCCCATCTCGTAAAGATCTGTTTATGAACACGCTGTATCTGAGGTATACCAATATTTTACTTTCAAGCAAAGTTGCCAAGGTCTTTGACATCAATAGTTTTGCGGAACTGCTCTCATCTGTTCTCCCCAGAGAGTACAAAACAAAAGTTTTTGTCCCATGGAAAGATAACTTTGCGAGTGAGTCTTGGCTAAAAAGTGCTTGGCATTTCATCAGTGAGTCTGTAAATGTTAAAGATGACCAAAACAATGCTACTACATTTGATACAGTTGTGGAGACCCTGAAAGATTGGGCTTTGCTACCTGGAATAAAGTTCACAGTTTCACCTGGCCAGTTAATCATACCAGATGGTGATGTATTACTGCCATTTAGCCTCATGCATATTGCGATCTTTCCAAATGCACAAAGTGATAAAGTGTTTCATACATTGATGAAGACAGGCTGCATTCAACTGGCGCTGAACAAAATTTGCTCAAAAGACAATATATTACTTCCTTTGTTGGCAGGACATACAGCAAATATAGATAACCCAATGAGCATTCTCCGGGCTATACATCACATGATTCAGACATCAACATTTAGGACTGAAAAGATAGCTGAAAATGACTTTGATGCCCTTTTGATGTATTTCAACTGCAATTTAAACCATCTCGCATCAGAAGATGCAATTATCATACTGAAGTCACTTCCATGTTACAGGTCTGTCAGTGGTCGTTATGTAACCCTTTCTAAATATGGGACATGTTATGTTCTTACAAAGAGCATACCAGCAATAGAAGTGGAAAAATGGTCTCACTCATCATCCTTTGCCTTTCTGGAAGAAAAGATACATTTGAAAGAATTGTACACTGCCTTAGGATGCGTGCCTGTTGACGATCTAGAGATTTATTCAAAACATCTGTTGCCAAAATTTGAAAACCTCTCCTATCAAGCTAAATTGGAGCACTTGATTTACTTAAAAAATTGTTTATGCAACCTTGAAGACAGTTCTACATTCAAGGAACAACTTTATGCAAAACTAGAAGATCTGGCTTTCATTCATGATGCTACTGGCCGACTTAAGTCAGCAAAGCACTTCTATGACCGAACTGTGAGAGTTTTTGAAGTCATGCTTTCTGAAAAACTGTTTATACCTCTGGAGTTCTTTAAAAAACTAGAGCAAATTACAAAGCCAAAAAACCAATCTGCTTTCTTTCTCTCATGGATCAAATTCCTCCGCAACATAGGTCTAAAGCATGTTATATCCCAACAACAATTGTTGCAGTTTGCAAAAGAAATTAGTATGCGAGCTAATGCAGAAGGTTGGACAAAGGAAGTACTTTAAACACTGTTGATGTTATTCTTTTTCATGTTTTCCAGGAAAGAACGGATTTGCTTTCTGGAAACTTTTTAAAGGAATTGTCTATGGTACCCTTTTTGTGTCCTGAAAGAGCACCTGCAGAACTTGTACGCTTTCATCCGCAGTATCAAGAGGTAAATGGTACACTTCCTCTGATAAGATTTAATGGAGCGCAAGTCAATCCAAAGTTCAAACAGACAGATGTAATGCAACTACTGTGGACATCTTGCCCAATTCTTCCTGAAAAGGCAACCCCCTTAACCATTAAAGAACAGGAGGGAAGTGCACTTGGTCCTCAAGAGCAGCTTGAACAGATTTTAACAATGCTTAATGTAAATTTAGATCCTTCACTTGACAAAGTGATAAACAATTGTCGAAATATATGCAACATTACTACCATAGATGATGAAATTGTGAAGACAAGAGCAAAAGTTCTAAGGAGTATCTATGATTTCCTCAGTACAGAAAAAAAAGAATTCAAGTTCCAGCTTAGAGGAGTTGCTTTTGTGATGGTTGAAGATGGATGGAAACTTTTAAAGCCAGAAGAGGTTGTAATTAATCTGGAATTTGAGTCTGATTTTAAACCATACCTCTATAAGCTGCCTCTGGAGTTGGGAACGTTTCATCAGCTTTTTAAGAACTTGGGCACAGAAGATGTAGTATCAACAAAGCAGTATGTTGAAGTTCTTAGTCGTATTTTCAAGAATTCTGAAGGAAAACAGCTTGATCCGAATGAAATGCGCACTGTGAAGAGAGTGATTTCTGGCCTACTTAAAAGTCTCCAGAATGATTCGGTTAAAGTGCGTAATGACTTAGAAAATATTCGTGACCTTGCACTTTACCTTCCAAGTCAAGATGGAAGATTGGTCAAGTCAAGCATTTTAGTGTTTGATGATGCCCCCCATTATAAAAGCAGAATTCAGGGAAACATTGGTGTTCAGATGCTTGTTGATCTTAGCCAGTGCTACATGGGAAAGGATCATGGCTTTCATACAAGAATCATAATGCTTCTTCCTCAAAAGTTAAGACCACGGCTTCTGAGTAGCATACTTGAAGAACAGTTAGATGAAGAAACTCCCAAATCATGCCAATTTGGTTCACTATGTTCTTTGCAAGGCAGACTTCAGTTATTACTGTCTTCTGAGCAGTTCATCACTGGCCTTATAAGAATCATGAAACATGAAAATGACAATGCATTTTTAGCAAATGAGGATAAAGCTGTAAAACTTTGCAAAGCTTTAAGAGAAGGCTTAAAAGTGTCCTGCTTTGAAAAGTTGCAAACAACTTTACGAGTAAAAGGATTTAACCCAATCCCTCACAGCAGGAGTGAAACTCTTGCATTTTTGAAACTATATGGGCATGCAGTGATATTACTTTACATACAGCACTCTGACAGCAAAGATATCAATTTCCTGTTAGCTTTAGCAATGACCTTGAAGTCTGCAACAGACAATCTAATATCTGACACATCATATTTAATTGCTATGTTGGGATGCAATGATATCTACAGGATCAATGAAAAACTGGATAGTCTAGGTGTCAAATATGACTCCTCAACTGAGCAATCAAAACTTGAACTTCCTATGCCTGGTACTCCAATACCAGCAGAAATTCACTATACACTGCTCATGGATCCCACCAATGTTTTTTATCCAGGTGAATATGTTGGATATTTAGTGGACGCTGAAGGTGGAGACTCATTTGGCTCATACCAACCAACATACACCTATGCAATCATTGTTCAAGAAGTAGACAAGGCAGATGAAAACTCAGGCTCTCTGGGGAAGTTTTATCAGATAGACATTGGTTATAGTGAATATAAGATCGTTAGCTCGCTTGATTTGTACAAGTTTTCTAGGCCAGAGGAAGGTGTTCAGAACAAAGACAGTGCTCCATCAACACCAACAAGTCCAACAGAATTTCCTCCTCCTGGCCCAAGAACAGCACCTTCATTTCCTAACAAGGAAAGTAACAAATCAACCTCCTCCAAACATCAGTCACCTAAAAAGATCAAACTGAATTCTTTGCCAGAGATACTAAAGGAAGTTACTGCTGTAATAGAGCAGGCCTGGAAGCTTCCTGAATCAGAAAGGAAGAAGATAATAAGAAGACTGTATCTTAAGTGGCACCCAGATAAAAATGCAGAAAATCTTGATATAGCAACAGAGGTTTTCAAACATCTTCAAAATGAGATCAACCGATTAGAGAAGCAAGCGTTTGTAGATGTCAATGTTGAAAGGACAGCGAGAAGAACCTTCACCACACCATCGTCTCGATTCCAGTCTGAAAAGTCTTCGTTTCAAAGATTTTATTCTTCTTGGAACCAAGAGGCAACAAATCATAAATCTGAAAGACAACAATACAAAGAAAAGTTTACTGCCCCAACAGGATCATATGATTCAAAACGCTTTTTTGTACCACCAACATTCAAGTCTGTTGGAAACCCTGTTGAAGCTCGTAGGTGGCTTAGGCAAGCAAGGGCTAACTTTTCCGCTGCAAGAAATGACATGCATAAGAATGCAAATGAGTGGGTATGCTTTAAGTGCTATCTCTCTACCAAATTAGCATTGATTGCTGCAGACTATGCTGTCAGAGGAAAATCTGACAAAGATGTAAAACCAACTGCCCTTGCACAAAAAATTGAAGAATATGGTCAACAGCTTGAAGGTCTCACTAAAGATGTACAAACCTTGGAGGCTTATGGCGTGGATAGCCTAAAGACTCGTTATCCCGATATGCTTCCCTTCCCACAAATTCCAAATGACCGGTTCACTTCAGATGTTGCCATGAGGGTAATGGAATGCACTGCGTGTATAATTATAAAACTTGAAAATTTTATACAAAATAAGATTATTTAAACTAAAAAAACTATTCTTTTACATATGCAAAGAGGGTTGGTGTATTTTTAAAGCTGCACAGTATAGGAGCTCCTTTCACCTAATATTATCAGAGGAAAAAAGTTTTACTCTGAAGGTCTTTTATTCGTCTCGTGGAAAAATTTGAGGAATAGTTTCATTTAACTACATATTTTTGCTAGGTTCTTACTGCAAATAAAGCTAGGATTTTAATCTAGCAATTGGAACATCTCTAAGCTCTGAAATGGTACTGTAGTTAATGAAATCTCAAACTTGTCTTATTTTTTGGATGTATGGACTTTTTTTAATCAGTAAGGCCCCATTTACATCACATTTTTGGTTTCCATCGCTGGTATCCAAAAGATACAGCAGTAGGGCCATCGTAATCTATATAGCAAATAATAGTCTGAATTAGACAGCTTGCTCTGTTTCCTTAACATATACATTTTATTTTCCAGACACAAAACCGTTTTCTTTAACGCCTTCATGTCCTATGCATAAAGTGTATATGTCCAACTTAGAATGTGTTTGCCTTATAGATTCCTATGGCCCCATCACAGCCCCTTCACACTATTAGTCGGGATACCTTTTTCAAGATATCCCAACAAAGGCCAAAAACGTGAATGTGACCTAATCTGTCCTTTAGCTGGGCAAGGTTTTTTATCTATAGCTGGCCACGCACAGGAGATTTGAGAGTTTGATCCCACCAATTTCAGCAGGACTATTTGATCATCTTATGTTTATGAGGATCAGATATATTGAATTTCAAAACTTTGTTTCTGCAGGAGTTAAGATCCTCTTCCTACTGAGATAAACATGAAAGCTTTGCCAAAAAATCTTGTGCATATGTCTAGATTTAGTCTAAGTCCATGTCTTCCTTGGTTCTATTCCCTGTCTTGTACAACTGTGTTCACTTCCTCATCCCAAGTCAACATTGGCACACTAACTTTCTAAAATGTGCTGCTGTAAAAAAAATTGAGTGTGTTAAATGATTATACTTACCCAACCTTAATACAGGGTACACCTAGAAATGTAGGATATGAAGATATGAAAAGCCTGGTCTGGTTTAGAATTTTGAGCGAACCGAGATGGGTTTCCCATTCAGGACTCTCGACTACAGTATTAGCTAGAGTGAAGGATAACTATAAAGAGTGCCTGTGAATATCCCCACAACTCATTGATTTCAATGGGAACTGTGTAATGCTTCCCTGTGGTGGCACTAAAGGCATATTTAGCACTTGTTAACAAATTCCTGCCCAAGGCTCCTTGTGACCAACTTCTCATTGGAAAACACTTCTAATAAAAAGGAATTTCCAAAGCACACAACTCCTTTAATGGGTGCTCTGCCCCTACTTCTTTGCACCTTAAGTATATATGGGTCTAATTTGGATTTTACTGGAAGAACCTTATAATGTATATACTTAAAAAAATACAAAATAGTTAGTGATAAGTATTTTTTTTAGCAAGGGCTTTATTTGCTAAATGCTAAGAAGCAGCATCTCCAAGCTTTAATGCAAAATGTGCAATGTGAATAGAACCGAAATTGTGTATATACTGTACAAATTTATGTCTATTGTGCATAACAGAAACAAGCACTTTATGTAACCAAAGCTGAGCAGCACATTAGACAATCCCTTCATATAAAAGTTTCATTGCTCAGTTTTTCCAGCCTCCAGTATTGCCATATATCCTATATTCATCTGTGTTTGTTCCCTTTAATTTGATTAGCTTTTCTTAGAGGGGTTTTCTCTACAAACAACACTAATCTCTAACAGGACAGGTAACAAGTGATTGCTGGGGGCCCCAATCCTTTGATCACTATGGATCATGAGAACTATGGGACTCATAGACATAGCCAAATTCAGTGCTCAGCTGTCTTTGTCAGTCCCATTAAGTTTAGAGAAGCGTAGGAGTTATCTGATTGCTGCTCCATTCAAACAGGGGACATGGAACTCCCTTGCTCATTAATTTTTTTTTGGTCCCAGTGTATGGGCCATAAATAGACAGCTGTCCTATATCCTGTGTATAAGCGGTAAGTGTTTTTCATGGTGAAACCCCTTTAGCCATACTGTACGGTTATAATCAGCTGGATCTGGTTGTTATACTATTGCAGTTAAAAGTACAGTACAGTTTTATTATGCCTCATTATGTCAATGGCTATAGCTAGCTACCTTGCTCTATATTTGTCTTTTTATACTGTGCAAAGTTGACTTTCATTGCATTTTTTTAAATTTCATGTAATATTTAACTGAAAAACATGTCAATAGTGATCGGAAATGTGCACTGAAATTAGCTTTGTTTTCTTGTCCTGTGTCCTACAGATGCTGGAGCCTTAATAATGATTTTGTCTTCATGTTTTTTTGTTTGGAACAAATGTCTAAAGCCTGTAGATGTGTATAACTTATACTTGTCCCATTGCAATGGGCATTGCATCAAAGATCAGGATATTAATTCCTTCAAGTTTTCTTTTTATACAAGCCTTAAAATGCTTAGTTTCATTCACATTGGTCATTTCTAATAAAAACAATGGTCAGATTTGGTTGTTTTCCATTTTTCTCTCAATTTTTTGCTCCATCAACAGTTTCCTTATACAGACCATGGAAGGTAGAGGGGCATGGAAGCATTGTGTGTGAGATGATGCAATGAGAATTAGGATTTGAAAGACTGCATGGGGAGTAGTCTTTGAGAGTGATGGGGACATGGAGAGCAGTCTGTGTGAGAGTGGACCATAAAGAACAATTTTTAGAACAGAAATTTATATTTGGAGCGGTGTATGTGAGAGAGGAAGCATGGAGCAGTCTGTGTGAGATGGTGGCATGGGAAGCAATCTAAAGTAACAAGAAAGTAGTCTATGTGAGAGAAGGTCATCGAAGCAGTCTATGTGGTAGAGGAAGGCATGAGGTCAGAGAGAGGACTTGGTGAAAAGGCTGTGTGAGAAAATTATGCATGTGAGTAGTTAATGTGATAGGGGGAAGATTGGGAGCAATCTGTGTGAAAGAAGGAGCAGGAGGAATACCTGTGGGTGGGCACATAGTCAGCAGTCTGTGTGAGAGGGGGCCATGGGGAGCAGACTGTGTTAAAGACAGGGTACCAGAAAGAGGAGTCTGTGTGAGAAAGAGAAGGAGCAGGAGGAATACCTGTGGGTGGGCACATAGTCAGCAGTCTGTGTGAGAGGGGGCCATGGGGAGCAGACTGTGTTAAAGACAGGGTACCAGAAAGAGGAGTCTGTGTGAGAAAGAGGGAGTAGTTGGTGTAAGATATTAGTTTGAGTAATTAGGGGTATATAAGGCAGTGTTAGAGAGATGGGGACATGGACATCAGTCTTTGAGAGAAGGAGGCATGAGGAGTAGTCTTTTTGAGAAAGGAAGCATAAGTGCAGTTTTGGTAACATTAATTTTAACAATATTGCTTTTTGAGATGGGTAAGTGGCACTTATTTTGTGTGACACAAAGAGGTTACTTTTATTATCAGAGGTACAGATCTCAAGATAGTACATTGAATGAATGATATAATCAAAAAAGGCCAAAGCAATATTTAGCCAAGTAGATAGAGTACATAGTATTATATCAAAAAAGGTACTAATCGCTCCAAAGGGTTTACATACCAGACCAAATAATGAAGACAAGGATTTGTTCCCATAAAATTCAATCTTTATTAGATAACAAATTTAACAAACATAATAAAATAGGATGACTACAACAGATACGTGGCTAGGCACAAATAGGAAGACAAGAAGTCATATATCCATCAAAGACAAGGACGAGTAATAGCACAAGCTATAAATATATTAAAGTGCAACATTACCTAAGTGCTAATAACCTCATCAGTAAAAATCAGGTATAACTAATATACAAAGCTCACGGCATTGGTATAAGCTCACCCAAATGTATCAGCCACAAGCCCTCTTAGAGCCTGAAAGTCAAAGGTTCAAAACATTGTTACCATATTGCTCGTCAGTGTCTGTTCTACCTAAATAGCTTAATTATTGTAGCATAAGGTGATAACAAGCCTGATGTTACCATTTACTACAGTAAAGTTATCACTTAAACATGTCCCATTGATGAGGGAGTCAGGAGTCGGAGTTTTGGAAATTGTGGAGTCGGAGCTTTGGCTTACCAACTCTACAGCCCTGACACCTACAGCATTAGCTCTGTGTAGTCACCACATTTACTAATCCATATTCCAAAAAACCTCTTATGACCTCATCGGCTTTGGTTTCCAGAAGTAGTGACGTGGGCTCATACTGACAACCCACTATGGTGCTTTGCTTCTGATATGGGCCACCGTTGCTCCCAAGCCCAACCTCTGGTGCCGTCAGGCATCTATGGGTCGCAGCGCTCAGTTAATAGGGCCAGAATCTGTTGTGCTACCATTCTTTTTATTTAAAACCAGCAACACATTCATAAATTACAAAAAAAATATATACTTTACCACTAAACAAAAGCTGATATACTGTATAAAAATCTCTCCAGTAGGATTAACTGTTTTTATTACATGCGGTATGTAGAGTGTTGCTTACAGACAATTCCTCTCTATTCATTGTCAGGCTACATCTTGCACTCCAGATGGTAGACATACCCTGTATTGATAACATACAGGGAACTTTTGCAATGTATATTTAGAACTGCAGGAAACAGACTGTACATTACCTGTGTGCGTACTGTACTCTCTGAGATGTGTGACCTGTAAGACATGGGATGTCTACCAGACCTGTATGGTAAAAAGCATGATCTCCATATCCAAAACCTACCAAGAACAAATTACCTTTACTGTATATTTTTAAGAGGACCCCCACTGCCCACCTAAACCCTATGCTTGGGCTCTCTTTAGTCATCCAACTCCCTTGAACTTTTCAACCTTTTTCCACATTTCAGGCTTCAAACAAAGATATATATATAAAATTTAAATTTTTTTGTGAAGAATCAACAAAAAGTGGGACACAATTGTGAAGTGGAACAAAATTTATTGGATATTATAAACTTTTGTAAAAAATAAAAAACTGACAAGTGGGGCGTGTAGCAAACTCACTCCAGAAGTTCAGTGAGGATCTCTGAATGATCCAATGTTGTTCTAAATGACCGATGATGATAAATATAATTCACCTGTGTGTAATCAAGTCTCCGTATAAATGCACCTGCTCTGTCATAGTCTCAGGGTTCTGTTTAAAGCGCAGAAAGCATCATCCCTTCACTGGCTACCCATTGCCCAGTGAATCCAGTTCAAGCTAGCAACTTTGACCTACACGGCTCTCCATAACCTCTCCCCTTCATATATTTCTGCCGTAACCTCTAAATACCTCCCCTCACGCAACCTCCGCTCCTCACAGGACCTTCTTCTCTGCTCTCCTCTTATCACCTCCTCACATAACCGTCTCCAAGACTTCTCTCGTGCTTCCCCCACACTATGGAACTCACTGCCCCAACACCTCAGACTCTCCCCCTCTCGCACCGGCTTCAAACGTAACCTGAAAACCTACCTCTTCAGGACTGCCTAAAACCAACATTAACTGTGTTGCACTGCTCCGCCCCACAAACATGTCTGCCCCCCACCTTCTGTCTCTTCACTCCTTCCCTGTAGATTGTAAGCCCTCGCGGGCAGGGACCTCTCTCCCTCTGTACCAGTTGTTAGTCACTTATTGTCACTTTGTAAGTGTTTGAACAATGTTATTTATGTACCCGCCTGAAATGTACAGCGCCCTGGAATCAAGGGCGCTCCAAAATAAATGATAATAATAATGAAGACCAAGGAACACACCAGGCAGGTCCATGATACTGTTGTGGAGAAGTTTAAAGCTGGATTTGGATACAAAAAGATTTCCCAAACTTTAAACATCCCAAGGAGCACTGTGCAAGCGATCATATTGAAATGGAAGGAGTATCAGACCACTGCAAATCTATCAAGACCCGTCCGTCCCTCTAAACTTTCATCTCAAAGAAGGAGAAGACTGATCAGAGATGCAGCCAAGAGGCCAATGATCACTCTGGATGAACTGCAGAGATCTACAGCTGAGGTGGGAAAGTCTGTCCATAGGACAACAATGAGTCGTACACTGCACAAATCTGGCCTTTATGGAAGAGTGGCAAGAAGAAAGCCATTTCTCAAAGATATCCATAAAAAGTCTCGTTTACAGTTTGCCACAAGCCACCTGGGAGACACCAAACATGTGGAAGAAGGTGCTCTGCTCAGATGAAACCAAAATTCAACTTCTTGGCCACAATGCAAAATGATATGTTTGGCGTAAAAGCAACACAGCTCATCCCCCTGAACACACCATCCCCACTGTCACACATGGTGGTGGCAGCATCATGGTTTGGGCTTTTCTTCTTCAGCAGGGACAGGGAAGATGGTTAAAATTGATGGGAAGATGGATGGAGCCAAATACAGGATCATTCTATAAGAAAACCTGTTGGAGTCTGCAAAAGACCTGAGACTGGGACGGAGATTTATCTTCCAACAAGACAATGATTCCAAACATAAAGCAAAACCTACAATGGAAGGTTCACAAATAAATGTATCCAGGTGTTAGAATGGCCAAATCACAGTCCAGACCTGATCCAATGGTGAATCTGTGGAAAGAGCTGAAAACTGCTGTTCACAAACGCTCTCCATCCTACCTCACTGAGCTCCAGCTGCGCGCCAGGGAAGAATGGGCAAGAATTTCTGTCTCTCAATGTGCAAAACTGAGACATACCCCAAGTGCCTTGCAGCTGTAATCGCAGCAAAAGGTGGCGCTACAAAGTTTTAACTTTTGATATCTTTATGTTTGAAGCCTGAAATGTGGCAAAAGGTTGAAAAATTCAAGGGGGCCGAATACTTTTGCAAGGCACTGTATATACTTGGGGTATTTCTCACTATTGCCATACTCACAGTTCAGTATGGACTTATAAAGGTGTATTCTACTGACCAATTTTCTTATCACATTATATTTAATATTTCATTTATTCAGCTTTCCAGTGGTGTGTATTTCATACCGAAGAACCCTGCTCTTGAAGCACTAAATAACTCTCGGAATAAGATCACCCACTGACCGTACAGAAAGGCATCAACCTCAAAAGAGAGATCAAGACACACAATGCCTAGGCCTCTGTCTACATGGGACAAGTAGCTTATGTCTTTTTACAATATTCAGTCATTTGTCCTAAAATAAGTAGAAGGAAGTGTTGGTGGGCTTTGGGATCAGATTTAAAAAAAAACAAACAAAAAAAAAAAACAAGAACCTGAAGAACCTTTAATGAGAATGATCTTTTCATGGAAAAAAAAGTTTCCACAGAAGCCAACTATTAAGTTTATTCTCACAAAGATTGATCTTCTCCCAATTGGTTTTTCCCTAATCAGAACCTCCAAACAATCCTCATTTTATCCAACAAAATATTGAAATACCAGGAAAGAGTCTTATTCTTTTATATGTTTAGGGCTGAGTTGGTCATGTGTTCATAAGCTGCTATGTCCTTTTGTAACACCTAGCAGAGATGGGATTTCATATCACTCGCATAATCGCAAAGCTTTATCTCCCTCACATTACTTGAACTTCACATTAGGAGTGTTAGCCAATGGATAGTAAGTGGTTAGAAGCATCCCACAGCACCCCTTTTTACTATACTCTGCTTTTTTTGGAGTAATTATAGCTCACACAATTTAGGAAGGACCAAGAGGACGGTAATTTTTAAAGGGGGTGGCGGGATGGGTATTTTGTGGAGGGTGCTGGATAAATGAGGGTCCAACGATGTATAGGCAGAAAACTCGAGGTAATTTGTGGCCAGAGGAAATTTGTCATGATGGCCTAAGCAAGATGGCGAAGAAAAGGAAAAGTGAATTATTCCAATCAGAGAATGGTAGTGGATCCTCTGGACCACTGCAAGTGGTGGTAACGGCCATGCCAGAGAGCGGAGTCTAAGTAGGTCTCGGTATTCACCAGAGCAGGAGTCCTACCAGGTCTCTATCCCTGACATGATTAGCGTGCGGAGGCAGCCGAGGTGCAGCGAGGTACCAAATCGTAAGACGAAACTTGTAGTCAAGGTCAGGCAAACAGGTCAGGGCAGGCGGCGAAGATTCATGGTCGAGAAACTTGGCAAGGGTCGGAAACACGGACGAGACGTAGACGCACTGCGACCGGCTTTCTCTCAGGGCATGTGGCACTGAAGATCCTGCGGGGACATGCCGGAGGAGTTAACTTTATATAGGGTCAGGGGCCGGCAGTCAACTGGCCCTTTAAATTTGAGAGAGCCGGCCAGGGTCAACTGGCCCTTTAAATTTGAGAGAGCCGGCATGCGCTCCCTAAGGAGCAGGGCCACGCACACTGGTTGGCAGAGGACCACGGGGAAGCAGGAGCGCGAAACGCGGACTGCGGCGCCACTCGTCGGACAGCAGGGACACGAGTACCACTCGTAACATTATGTTGGCATCCAGCACTATATGGTCAATTAAATGTACACTAATTCTAATTATCCATCTTAAAGATTTGATACTGTCACCTGCAATGTTGCTATATTGCCCTAGCTGTACTCACATGCTGCTTCTTCCATATTTTTCTTCCTGCATCCATGTTCATGGAATATTACCTATGAATGTTACCTCTAAACTTGCTTGGTGCTGACTGTTACTGATCATGTTCTTTATGCTCTACAGCGAATGCGAGGTCACATGATGGGCCAACCAGCTCTCAGTATCTAAAGAAGCTACTAAATTTTGAATTTTTTTTTTTATCAAGAAAATTTTATTGATTTTCCAATTATAAACATACTGGATTATCGACAGTTTGAAGTACATAATATAATACTCTGTAAAGGTTGACATAAACAGCTGGGGTCTTAGAGGTAGCATATACAGATCGTACATATGTTAACCAAAGGCATCAAGACCCTCAATGTTACAGAGCGACAAATAGACTAATCGCTTTCCCAACAGGGGAAAAGATATTTACCAGCGAAAGGACACACATAAACAAAAACAAAAACAATGCGAGCATGGGTTTATGCATATCATGTAGAGAGCTATAGATCAAAACAGGAGCCTAACGGTCCCTACCTGATGTATCAAGTATAAGCCGTTTATTACCCCTTCTACCTATCTCAACATCCGAATCTACCCGGGGGAACTACCCGCTCTTATTTGTAGTCTACCGAGCGATCCCGCCATGTTACTTGACCAATACCATGTGGTATTCAGGAATGGGCACATGATAAAGGAGATCTCAGAGACCGAGGAAAACGCCTCAATAAAAATTTGCCAATCTTCAAAAAAATTTTCCGCCTGAGTGTCTTTTTTGTCCAACACATTTAGCCTGTCTATATTCATTTGGTGTTTAAGAGCTTGAATCACTCTAGCTAATGGCGGTGTCCTAGGCTCCAGCCACGAGCCCAACAGGCACCGTTTGGCCGCCAGTATCGCGACATGCAATACTTTATTGCATTGAGAGGCTTTTCTGCTAGTTGATAGGTTATGGAATAGTAGCGTCTTGGGGTCAAAGGGTATCGAGGTCCCCAGTTTAGAATTCAACTCACGAATAAGGTTAGACCAGAAGTTCTCGACTACAGGGCAACTCCATAACCCGTGAGCTAGGTTAGTCAGAGGCTCAGAGCATTTGGGACATGTCGTTAATCGATCTGGAAAGGACGGGTGTGGAGGGATATTAAAGCCGAAGATAGCTCGATGGGCCACTCGGAAGTATGTGTCCCTCCAAGCCTCAACTATTATCATCTTCCTGACTCTTGACCAGCCCTCTAGAACAGCCCCTGCAATATCCGCGTCAGGGAAATCGCGTTCCCAACCCTGAAAAACCTTGTCTGCCATTACCTCATCTTTGGGCCTACGCAGGCCTGCATAGAGCGTGGACAGGGAGTGAGGGGAGCTCTCCGGCCCCACTAGATTATCAAATTAATTGGGTTTGATAAGATCGTGGACAGAGTTGACCTTAGCCTTAACAAAGCTAATGACTTGTCTGTATGCAAATAGGGATTTCTTGTCTAGACCATATAAATTTTGCAGCTCCCCAAATGAATGAAGCCGCTGCTCCCTGTAATTAAAGAGATGACAAATATTGTCTAGTCCTTGTTCTCTCCACTGTGCTAGGTAGCCTTTCTCTTGGCCTGGAGAAAAGTCTGGGTGACCCCTCCAGGATAGGAATTTACTAACTTGATAGGGAAGACCGAACAATTTTCGGGCTGCTTTCCAGGCCGAGATGGTATCCCTGAGTATCACGCCCTGTTTAGCTATCGGGGGGAGAATCTTGTATGGCGTGTGTAAGAGAGCATTCAAAGAATAGGGGGAAACCAAACTGGATTCTATGCCAGTATTAGAGAAAAATGATGTATGTTTTACCCAGTCCACTCCATGACGAAGTAAAGCGGCTAAATTATAAATTCTAATATTAGGAAGGTTTAGGCCTCCCAGATCCTTTGGGAGGACCAATTTTTTGAAGGCTATGCGCGGGCGTTTACCTCTCCATATAAATTTCAGGAAAGCTGAATTTAACTTATTTATACACACATGTCTTAGTAAAGGAGGGATGGTTTGTAGATGGTATAACATCCTGGGGAAGCTGACCATTTTAATTAGGTGGCATCGGGCCAACAGAGGCAACGGCAAGGACACCCACCTGGCCAGTTCCCCACAAATCTTCTGGATTAACGGGGGGGAAGTTCAGAGAATATACTGACTCTGGGGAAACCCCTATGTTGATACCCAGATATTTGATAGATTTCCTTGTGACCCCAACCTGAACATGACTGAGAGAGCGCTGTAAGAACTTTGACTTCCCTGGCGGGGATATATCTAAAATTTCGGATTTCTGGACATTAACTTTAAAGCCAGAGCATTGGCCAAAGGTCCTTAGACCATCGAGTATCAATGGGACATCTTTAACTGGGGAAGCACAAAAAAAAAGCAGATCATCCGCAAAAAGTACTAACTTTAGACTAGAGTTACCTATTTTAATCCCCTTAAAGTCTGACCGAGCTTGAAAATAACGTGATATTGGTTCTATAGCCAGGTTGAACAGCAAAGGTGAAAGAGGGCACCCCTGCCTAGTGCCCCTCCACAGAGGGAAGGAGTCAGACAGAAAGCCCGGTACAACCATCCTTGCCGTAGGGTTAGTGTAAAGGGAGGAGATGTATTGGCGGAAGGAGCCCCCAATGCCCGCGCGAATCAAAACTTTATCTAACCAAGCCCAGCTGACATTATCAAATGCTTTTTCAGCATCAATTGAAAATATAGCTGGGGATTGGTGGTTCTGGGGATTGACTTTGACATCGTCTAATACCATCAAAACCTTGCGGACATTGGACACTGCCGATCTGTTCTGTACAAATCCTACTTGGGGGCTAGAAATGAATTTGGGTAGTACGGAGGCAAGCCGATCAGCCATAATTTTAGATATAATTTTCAAATCTACGTTAATGAGGGAGATGGGGCGGTATGCAGAGGGATCCATGAGGTCCTTCCCCGGCTTCGGTAACACCCGTATCTGGGCTACATTCATACGAGGCGGGATGCCTGCCCCTGAAAGGAATGAGTTATATAGCGACACCAAAGTGGGAGAGACCTCAGGGAGGAGTAATTTAAAGAACTCAGACCCGTACCCATCTGGTCCTGGTGCTTTTTGGTTGGACAGCTTTCGTATCGTAAGGGCCACTATCTCTTCGGTAATGGGTGCGTCTAGGAAATTTTTATCGTCCTGGGACAGTTTTGGCAAGGATAGTTTCCACAGCAATCTGTCCGACTCCCCCCCCCATCGGATTCTGACGGGCGATATAATTCAGAATAGTACTCTCTGAAGATCTGAGTGATGCCCTCGCCATCGTGTTTGAGTATCCCTAAACTTGTTTTTAACTGCGTGGATGGTGTTGCAAGGTCTCAAGCCCTTGGCCAAGTGGGCAAGGAGCTTACCCGGTTTGTTTCCAAATCTAGAGAGACGGGCATCAGCTAGAGATTTACGGGATTTTTCTCTCTGTTGAAGCCAGTGTTCATATTCACTCTTTGCCCTGCTCCAGGATTCCCAATTCTGCCTAGACTGACAAGATTTAAAGGAGGAATAGGAGGACCGAAGCCTAAGAGAGAGTTCTTCTATTTTGGACCCTATCAATTTTTTCCTGGAGGCAATATAAGAAATGATTCGGCCCCTCAAGACCACCTTAGCCGTTTCCCACAGCAAATGAGGGGTGTCAGCATGGACCTCATTGTCCCTATAGAATTCACTCCACCATATTTTTAAGAGGTTACCAAAATCTTCGTTATCATATAGGTATGAAGGAAAATTCCATATGTGTTCCCTTCCTCTTGGGGTAAAATCAAAAATTTCTAAAGATACAGGTGAATGATCCGAGATGATCAGATCCTCGATATCAGCTGAACTAACCCTCGAGGCTAAAGCTGGGGAAATCAGCAGGTAATCAATACGAGACCACGATTGGTGAGGGGGGGAGAAAAAAGAGTATTCCCTGCCCTCTGGGTGGAGAGACCTCCAAATGTCAATTAAGGTGATGGAGTTTAAGAAGCTGCGCAGGGTATTGTCCCTGCGAGCCGCGGGGTGGGATCTATCTTCAAAAGCGTCATGGACCGTGTTTAAGTCTCCTCCTATAACTTTGAGGGGGATGGGGTCAGCTAGAATTTTACCCGCAAGTTCCTCAAAAAAGACCTTGTTATCTCCATTAGGACCGTACACATTAAAGATAGCCAACTGGGTACTCGGCAGGGACAACAGTAGTCTAATGTATCTCCCGCCTGTGTCGGCCATTTCCTCCACCAGCTGGTGTTTAAAATTTCTATGAATGAGTATCATGACCCCACCCTTTCTCTCTACCGCTGGGGACCCAAAAACATGGCCCACCCATTGTTTTTTCAGTCTGAAAAAGTCCTCTCTACATAAGTGGGTTTCCTGGAGCAGGGCAATGTCAGCATGGAGTTTTCTCAAATGACGCAGAATCATTGCTCTCTTTTCGGGCGATCTAAGGCCCTTGACATTCCAAGATATGATTTTAACCATCTTGGCGAGTATATTTGGTATACCAACTAGGTACAAATACGTTCAGTATAGGCATCATGTGAGGCAGTAGTCGGGGAGGGAGGACCAGCAGCTCCAGATAGTGAATGGCGTAGGCATTACCCAGAACAACATACAAAAGGCACAAAACAACCAACATCAATATAACCAGGACCCATTTCGGGTCACAAGAAGGAGAAGCCGCAGCTTCCCAAAAGCACCTCAGGGGAAAAGGAGAACAACTCAACAGATCTCCGTCATGGTGTTGGGGGACTTCACTTCTTCCCAACATGGAGACAACAACTATACTCAGAACAGCTCCAATAGGAGGAGCGCCTGCAACCTAACAACAGATTTTACGACACTCAGAAAATGTGAAGACAACAATATTATCGCATTTTCCTCCATAGGGGGAAACCCCCACTAGTTGCAGAAATCACGTGACTATGGCCGAGGCCGGACGTTTGCGTTGCTCCTTCGGACTAACTTCCCGGTCTGAAAAGTCCTGTACAGGTGGGAGCCTTGGAGGACTTAGATGACTGGAGACAGACGAGACAGCCCGTGGGGATCGCTGAGGGGACCCACTTTTAGAATATCTCCCAGCTCTCTCCAGATATTCCTGGGCGGTCTCAGGGGTTGAAAAGGAGGAGGAATTCCCATTTTTGTGGAAAATGCGTAAGGTCGCTGGATATAGCAAAGCAAACTTTTCCTGCCTCTTAAATAGTTCCGTGCAGATACTCGAGAATGCTCTGCGACGTTTGGCAACCTCAGCAGAAAAGTCCTCGAAAATTAGCAGCTTATGGCCTTGGAAATGTAGACCGGAGCGTAGAGACTTGTATGATCTCAGAATTTCGGCTTTGTCTGCAAAATTTAAATATTTCACGATAGATTGCCTTGGTCTTGGAGCAGTATCCTGATCGTCATCTCTTCCTTGAGCTTCTCTATTGGCGCCTCTCCAGTTAGGGCCCAGTCTATGGGCTCTCTCAACCCGGCAGTGCCTTGAGATACCAAGCAACTCTGGAAGTTCTTGCTCGCAGAACGTGGTCAGGGAGTGCTGTGAAACCGACTCAGGCAGGCCAATTATTCTAAGATTGTTGCGCCTAGAGCGATTCTCTAAGTCGTCAATTTTGTCGGCCAATCGCTTGTTCTCTGATAACACCCCATTCAGCTGTGACCGCATGGCATCGGCGTCCATTTCCAAGGTCTGGACTCTAAATTCTAGTTCCTCCAGGCGATCAGCATGTACTCTTATTTCCCCTTTCACTTGCGCGAACATGTGAGCCACTGTTGCTGCTAGGGACTCTTGTAGGTCAGGGCCAATTTGTCGCGCCACTTCTGTCGCAATCTTTTTATAATTATCATCTGGTCTGCTGGAGGTATCAGCAAGGTCTGCTTTGGCAGGAGTTTTAGGGCTGACCGACGGAATAGATAAGGCTTCCCAGTCGGAGCTCTGTTGCATATTGTCAGAGTCACCTGTACTAGCTGCCTGAGCTCTCTCCGCTTTTGTTAACTGCTTGGCGGCTTTTGATTTTCCCATTTTTAAGAGATAACGTTCCATAAAAGGGGTTCCTAGGACATGGACAGTGCCAGGATAGGGAAGGTCACATAATCTCCAAAAAATTGGGAATCTCGCAAGAGAACAAAGAGTGACTTTTGATCACTATATTTACTATTTTGCCATAGGCAAACTTAAACTCTATCAGTTCTCTATCTATTAAACACTAAAATGTAACTTTTATTATATCTAACTCTTAACCTCTATACACACTATTTAAAAACCTGATCTCTATCCTCATCATTTAACCCTTTTTGCTTCTGAAAGAGGGAATAACTCCCTTTCTATTATCAAGTCTGGTGAGCCTTATATCTATAGCAAAGTACTAGCTTCAGTAAGGGATCCCAAGCCAACTACTTGGGCAGTCGTCCCTAATCTCATAGACACAGAACAAATAAGGCCCCCTTGTGACACCGTCTGCAGCAGGTGACACTTGTAGACAGAGGTGAGAGATCACAATTTAAAACGTCATGCCTGACCTCGCCGACATGTTTCGCCAGCTAACCTGGCTTTATCAAGGCTTAGAGGTCTGATCACATGTGGTCTGAGCTCACTTCCTTTTATATCATGTTAGGTAAACACCCCATTCAGGTGCTCACCAATTAGCCATCAGAGAATCCACATAAAGCCCACTCCCCCTTCCGCGCGCGCACACTCATAACATGTCCTGCTAAAGCTGCCACCATGCTCTCATGAGCCAACAACCTTCAGTCAAATTCGCCATCTCCATAACGGGCTTGCGCCCCATCTTACCGTATTGCCCGTGCCAATGCACTGCACCAACAAACACCTCAGCCCTGACTGTGATGGGCTTCCATCTCACTTCTCTCATATTATTGCAACTGCGTGCCTCACCTAGAATGAACTAAGCAGACTAGGTATCACATTACACAGCACACTGCCATCTTTGTCAATTCCCATAAGCCCCTTCTCTTCAATATCTAATATGCATATTCATTGGGAATATGAACTCCACTGTACAATAGACCACTGTCATATTATCTTCCCATAAAGCTCTTCTCCTATGTATGTAATATGCATATTCATTCCAATAGAGCTGCAGGCCCCATTAAATACATGTTCCACTGCATTGTATAGTATTGTCTCAAGACTATATTCATAAACTACTTCTCTTTCACATGTAATATTCATACTCATTTTAATAATACTGTAGGCTCTATGGCTAGCCCTCCCTCCCTCCCACAGTCTGACCTCACAAGTTCCCCATTGAAGATCTTCTCTTACGGCTCACAGCCAGCCACTCAATCCACCACATCACAATGGGAGCATGTAAGAACTCCAGTATCCTCAAACGCCACCGCATCCAGCTGCATCCGCCTCGCACCAGACCAGCGCCGCAAGCAGGAACAACAAATCTCCACATACATGAATACACACATGAACAGTCCCTTGCAAAAGCATATACCATGCATCCTTAATTTTTTAAATAGAACCCGTGGCCTCACGTGATGAATATCTGTCATCATTACAGGACCCAGGGACAATGAGGAAAAACGTAGAGGCAAAAGGGGGAGAGGAGAGGGGAGGGGGGAAAGGGCGCGAGGGAGATGGAAGGGAGGGGGGAAAAAAACAAAAAAACAAAAACAAAAAAAACCCCAAAAAACAAAAACAAAAACAATAAACAAAAAAAAAACCACATATATGAACTCTGATGCTTCCATAGTCATATATTCAACTGTGTCCTCATTGTCCCTGGGTCCTGTAATGATGACAGATATTCATCACGTGAGGCCACGGTTTCTATTTAACAAATTAGGGATGCATGTGTATTGCTTTTGCAAGGGACTGTTCATGTGTGTATTCATGTATGTAGAGATTTGTTGTTCCTGCTTGCGGCGCTGGTCTGGTGCGAGGCGGATGCAGCTGGATGCGGTGGCGTTTGAGGATACTGGAGTTCTTACATGCTCCCATTGTGATGTGGTGGATTGAGTGGCTGGCTGTGAGCCGTAAGAGAAGATCTTCAATGGGGAACTTGTGAGGTCAGACTGTGGGAGGAAGGGAGGGCTAGCCATAGAGCCTACAGTATTATTAAAATGAGTATGAATATTACATGTGAAAGAGAAGTAGTTTATGAATATAGTCTTGAGACAATACTATACAATGCAGTGGAACATGTATTTAATGGGGCCTGCAGCTCTATTGGAATGAATATGCATATTACATACATAGGAGAAGAGCTTTATGGGAAGATAATATGACAGTGGTATATTGTTCAGTGGAGTTTCATATTCCAATGAATATGCATATTAGATATTGAAGAGAAGGGGCTTATGGGAATTGACAAAGATGGCAGTGTGCTGTGTAATGTGATACCTAGTCTGCTTAGTTCATTCTAGGTGAGGCACGCAGTTGCAATAATATGAGAGAAGTGAGATGGAAGCCCATCACAGTCAGGGCTGAGGTGTTTGTTGGTGCAGTGCATTGGCACGGGCAATACGGTAAGATGGGGCGCAAGCCTGTTATGGAGATGGCGAATTTGACTGAAGGTTGTTGGCTCATGAGAGCATGGTGGCAGCTTTAGCAGGACATGTTATGAGTGTGCGCGCGCGCGGAAGGGGGAGTGGGCTTTATGTGGATTCTCTGATGGCTAATTGGTGAGCACCTGAATGGGGTGTTTACCTAACATGATATAAAAGGAAGTGAGCTCAGACCACATGTGATCGGACCTCTAAGCCTTGATAAAGCCAGGTTAGCTGGCGAAACATGTCGGCGAGGTCAGGCATGACGTTTTAAATTGTGATCTCTCACCTCTGTCTACAAGTGTCACCTGCTGCAGACGGTGTCACAAGGGGGCCTTATTTGTTCTGTGTCTATGAGATTAGGGACGACTGCCCAAGTAGTTGGCTTGGGATCCCTTACTGAAGCTAGTACTTTGCTAGAGATCGAGGGCTCTCGTGTTAATAGGTGGGGTTCACACAGACTTGATGATAGAAAGGGAGTTATTCCTCTTTCAGAAGCAAAAAGGGTTAAATGATGAGGATAGAGATCAGGTTTTTAAATAGTGTGTATAGAGGTTAAGAGTTAGATATAATAAAAGTTACGTTTTAGTGTTTAATAGATAGAGAACTGATAGAGTTTAAGTTTGCCTATGGCAAAATAGTAAATATAGGATAGGGAAGGTACCCCAGTGGGCAGGGTTAACCAGAGTCTTAATAACTAGAGCGCTACGTTGTGCAGGGTAGTAGTGTAGCAGGACAGCTTCAGCTACAGGGGAGATAGCCGTTAAAAAGATCTTAATGGGAGACCACAACAGCTATCAGTCTTTCAATCAGAGTTCTAGGATTAGCAGCCTAAATTACGGTGTAGGAACTTGCCAATGTATGGATCCTGTTGTAGCAGGGAGGGATCTTGAGATGCAGGTGGCCACAGAAGTAGGGGGAGCAGGAATTCTGCCTGCCTAGCTGTAAAGGTTTTCTCCCAAATGTGGAGGAGATCAGGGAAAACAAGCGTTTAAAGTCTTCTGAGGGGTTGAATAGTCCTCTCACCGAGCCCCAGAAGCGAGGGGTTAACGCCTCAGAGTAGTTGCCAGGGCCGGAGGCTCAGGGACTTAATATGGCCGCCAACTCCTCTCCAGAGCTCAGCAGAGCTGAAATGGCGCCTACAGGACCGCGGCACCGCTGCGGGAAATATCCGCGGGGCTGCTGCGGTAGTGGCCGGGAGCTCAGGGTACCTGGTTGCCGTGCCTCCTAGTGACTCCGATTAGCTGCGAGAATACTCTTGCCTGCCGCTGCGCCCGGGATCAGCCGCCCGTTCTCCCCGTCCCCCTCCGCGCTGCCTCCGATATGGAGAGATGGAGAGATGGTGCTCCGGAACCTATCGCCGGTGTCCCCGTGTGGGCCCGGGACTGTGGTAGGAGCTTTGGTGGGTGCCCGCTTCCGAGTGTCGGGTAATTAAGCTGGTTTATGGTCACGGCGCTCCGGAGCCTTTGCAGCCGCCTCACCACATGTCGGCGCCGGAACCGGAAGTCACATTTTGAATTTTTAAAGAAGAGGAGTATAGAGGTAAAGAATGAGCAGCAGAGAGGATTATTAAACAGCACAAATTCATTCCAAGAGTAGTGGCATAGCTATATGAGTTGCAGTTAAAAAAAAATTCAGGAGACCGCCTTCACACTGCCACACTAGCACTGACTATTCATGGTGAGCAAGTTCTCCAGAGCCACCACTCCAGATTGCTCCAGATTTTAGGAAGAACTATGCACATATACAGTTACAGCTGCACTATGACCTCTGAAACACGAAGTTGCAGCCACAGGCAGCCTGGAGAAGTGAGTAATCCATGAACCACCGCAGCATTAACCCTTCCCCTGCTTTCAACCACCAGTTGAGTTAACTTTTCAGTATACAAGACTACTAAGGGTAACGGAATTAACACCCTCATTAACCTAGAACACCAGGCTACTGCGCCAGACCATCAGGGACTCTAACCCCTTTACGTCTCTAAATCACTAGGGATCATTACATCAACCTTAATGTACTGACACTAACCTAATCAATGTCCTAGTCCATCCTGATTTCAGACATTAATCCATTTAGGGAGGTAGACAGTAACCTTCATCAAGTTAAGCCTGGATGCTATTGGCCCTATAAATTTTATTGTCCTATAGCTATATATTAGGGTGCTTAAAAGTGTGGTCAAAAAGTTTGTTATTTTATACAATTATGGGCTATTTCTAAGTGTTTTGGGGGAGAGTAAGACACTCTTCAAGGGCTAAAAGGCATCTGTCACTAAATAGTGCCCTTATTGTTAGGAACACTCTAGCAAGTTAAACTCCATGGGTGCAGTTGTACAATATTAAAGGACCCCAGAACCCCATTTCTTAGATTACAGGCTTTTTAATTGACCACAGAGTATTTGCATAAGCTTTTCTAAGCCATATCAGCCACAAGACACCTAATGTCAACACCCAAGATGGGCTAGGGTATAGGAGGTTAATGGTTAATTCCTGACAATCTAGGGCAGTGAAGAGGTTTACTGGTGAAATCTCTTGCTGTCTACACTACCAAAAGTATTAATAATACAGAATATTCCATTGAGAATTAATGGGCTGTGGTGCTCTGGTAAATGTCACTTCAAATGTATGGATCTGAGGTGTTGCACTGGACACAGCTGCCTGTATAGATGAGCCATGAAGAATAAAGCTTTTATAAAATCAATATTAATAATTTCCTGATATTTGACGTATACAGTGGGGAGAATAAGTATTTGATTTTGCAAGTTTTCCCACTTACAAAGAATGGAGTGGTAATTTTTATTGTATGTACATTTCAACTGTGAAAGACAGAATCTAAAAAAAAAAACCCCAGAAAATCAAATTGTATGATTTTTTTAAAATAATTAATTAGCATTTTATTGTTTGAAATAAGTAGCAAGAATTCTTGTTCTCACAGACCTGTTAGTTTTCTTTAAGAAGCCCTCCTACTCTGTACAGATTACCTGCATTTGCTGCACCTGTTTGAACCTCATTGTCTGTATAGAAGACTCCTGTCCACAAATCAATCACACTCCAACCTCTCCACCATGGCTACAACCAAAGAGCCATCTAAGGACACCGGGAAAAAATTGTAGACCTGCCCAAGGCTGGGATGGGCTACAAGACAATAGACAAGCAGCTTGGTGAGGAGGCAACAACTGGTGGCGGAATTGTTAGAAAATGGAAGAAACAAAAGTTGACTGTTAATCTTCCTCCGTCTGGGTCTTCATGCAAGATCTCACATCATGGGGTAAGGATGATTCTGAGAGAGGTCAGGAATCAGCCCAGAACAGGAAAACCTAGTCAATGACCTGAATAGAGCAGGGACCACAGTTTTGGAGATTACCATAACACACTATGCGATCATGGAATTAAAATCCTGCAGGGCAGGCAAGGTCACCCTGCTCAAGCCAGCACATGTCCAGGCCCATTTGAAGTTTGCCAATAACCATCTGTATGATCCAGAGGAGGCATGGGAGAAGGTCATGTTTTCAGATGAGACCAAAATAGAACTTTTTGGTCTCAACTCCACTCACTGTGTTTGGAGGAAGAAGGATGAATACAACCCCAAGAACACCGTCCCAACCGTGAAACATGGGGGTGGAAACATCATACTTTGGGGGTGCTCTTCTGCAAAGGGGATATGATGACTGCACTGTATTGAAGGAAGGATAGATGGGGCCACGTATCGCGAGATTTTGGCCAACACCCACCTTCCCTCAGTAAGAACATTGAAGATGGATCATGGCTGGGTCTTTCAACATGACAATGACTTCTGTAATTGCAAACAAAGGTTTCTGTACCAAATATTAAGTGTTGTTTTTGTATTGTATCAAATACTTATTTCATGCAATAAAAAGCAAATTAACTCTTTAAAAATCATACAATGTGATTTTCTGGTAATTTTTATAGAATCTGTCTCTGACAGTTGAAGTGAACCTATGATTAAAATTACAGACCTCTCCATTCATTGAAGGTGGGAAAATTTCCAAAATCACCAATGTATCAAATACTTATTTTCCCCACTGTAAATATGCAGCACTGTTCATGAGAAGTTCCCACAAATCGCTGTAATTGTATGGCACAGTGTGAACATGTGTGATCTGTAATGAGAGAGAGTCTTAATATACAGCCAGTATCCTGTTGCAGTCGGGATTGTGGAAAACCTTGATCCTGGCATTCTAACACCTTAGATGCCAAGGACGATGGTGAGGTCAGTATCTTAGTGGTTAAACAGAGGGATGGGGCTCCCTTTGTCATTCCATCGAACAGGATGTCCATTAGTCTTACACTGACGTGAAATTATTCACTTCAATACTGAAATATTGCTGTAGGCTATACAAGCAATGGAGTAATCCCATATAAGTCCCAAAGTGGGCTAATAAAATAAATGATTTTTTTTACAATTGTTAAAAAATTGTAATAATAAAAAGCAGGCACCTTTTCTGCTTTATTATGTAAAAAAAAACTCTGTAAGTTTAAAAAAATGCTTTTGTAACAATTGTAACTATGAAGTTATCATGTTTTTAAAAATTCAGCAATTTTTATGTTTATCCTTCCTCTCAAAAAATATTTTTGACCTCAGTGATGCTTTAGAATGGTACCAATAAAAAGTCCAGCTCATCTTAAAAAAAAAAAAAAAAAATACCACTAGATGGAAAATAAAAGGTATAATAGCTATGAGAATTGAAAAATACAAAAATCATGGCTCTCGAGTAGCAAGAATGAAAATATATTATTAATTAATGCTTAATAATTTAACATTCCACTTATATACCAGGTGGTGTCCCACTCACTGGAGGCTCGAAAAATTCGTCTATCATTCCAAGACTAATTAACACTTTTTAATGAAGTTCGGTCAAAACATGCCTTACTCAATGAAAATTAATAACCCCTCATCACTCATGCTTGAATCATTCTCCATTTGACGTCAAGCACCCCTGAACCCAGCCTACATATTGCTAACATGGACACTTCCAACACGTTACGAGAGTTTCTTGACTTTTAGTGAGTAAGGTTTTGACTAAATTAAATTTAGTAATGGTTGATATTTCTGTGTCTTCGGCGAGTGGGACACTTCATTGTAAATATGCAGCACTGTTCATGAGAAGTTCCCACAAATTGCTGTAATTGTATGGCACAGTATGAACATGTGCGATATGTAATGAGAGAGAGTCTTAATATACAGCCAGTATCCTGGTGCAGTCGGGATTGTGGAAAACTTTGATCCTGGCATTCTAACACTTCATTGATTTAAATTTATAACATTTTCATAACTCATATTCAATTGTTGTAACCCCTTACCAACAATTGGCGTAAGAGTACGCCATGGTGTCGATAAAGTCAGTAAGCCAGCTACATAGGAGGCAGGTGCCGGCTGCCAATTGCAGCTTATACCTGCTGCTAACAGCACTGGACAGAGCTGGCTTTGATCCTTGCTGTTTAACCATTTAGACGTCGTGGTGATCCCTCCAGCACCCCGCGATAGTAGCTGGAAGCCTAACTAAGGCGTCCATAGCCACCATGTTTTCATTTCTATTGGTTCTTACCCCAGGCAGGAAGTAATAGATCCGCCATCATGGTACACCCTTCTGCATTGTTTATACAATGGGGTGTACAGGAAATTGCGCCCCCTTGTGATCAAGTACCCTAGGGGGACTCAACCTTAAAAGAAAAAAGGAATATAAAAGTTTTTAAAATATAAAAAAAGGAAAAATATTGAAAACTCAAATCAACCCACTTTTGCCATGGTACAAATAAAAAAATTAAAAGTTACACGTAATTGGTATTGCAGCATCCACCAAAATTGTTTTTTAGTTTTTTTTTTTTTAATTTTCATCCCCTAAAAATTGGAATAAAAAGTGATCAAAAAGTCCAAAAATGACATCAGTAAAAAAAAAAACTACACTTAAACCCACAAAAAATGCCCCCTCACTCTGATCCGTAGTTGGAAGAACAAAAGTTATTGGTCGCAGAAAATGGCACTGCAGCCCAAATTTAAGAAATTGTATTTTAAAAAAAGGACTGAAACATAATGAAAACCTGACATATTTGGTATCACTGGATTCGTATCAACCTGCAGAATACAGATAACATATCATTTATACCGAAGAGTGAACGCCATGAAAAAAATCCTCAAACATGGCGCGAGTACATTTTTGTTTTTCACATTTCACCCCACTTCCATAGATTTTGTTTTTCGGTTTCCCAGTATATTTTATGGTCGGTCAATGCCACCATTAGAAAGTTAATTTTGTTCTGCAAAAAAAAGCCCTTATATGTCTACCTAGATGTAAAAATAAAAAAGTTATGACTTTTACAAGGCGAGGAGGAAAAAACCATAGAGCCATGTTATTATGACCAGCTGTCAGAAGGGGGTTAAGAGTACATTTGATATTATTATTATTATTTCACTATCTAAGGTAATATATGTGCTACTTATTTATTTGGTATTAGTCTATGGGATTATTGTTTCAGGAATTAAGCAGGGAAACTACTGTACTGGAACACTATATTTGAATGTGTTTTACCACATTATTACACTAGATGGCAGCATCACCTTATACATTTTGTGATACATTGCTTCTACTAGACTGAACTTTTTACTGTGGCATAATTAAAAGTTTTCTTTCTTTATGTGATGTAAATGTAATCAGTGTGTAATAAAAACATTCCACATATTTATTTTACATGCTGTGAATAGTAAAGCTTCTTAAAGGACGGTTTACACATTTGTAGGACAAATGCAGATTATTTTTTTTCTTTTGAAAATAACACAGCGGCCAGATGTTTGCTGTAGTTATGAAATACTATAAACTGGCAGCATCGGTTCCCCACTGCATTGCCAACGCATTACGATGTCACGTGGGGGCCTAATATCCAAGCCCAGGTATCAGCTTATTAAGCTATGCCAATGGCTGGCATTGTGACATTAACAGGTAAAAATGCTTTGAAACTCTAATACAAGCAGGAAAAATAAAATAAGAAGATGGCACAAATAAACCAACAGAAAACAAAGTTGGAATTGTAGTTTTTTTCATTTTGCTATAATTTTTTTTTTCAAATAAAGGATTATATGTACTAAAATGGTGCCAAATAAAACAAGTCTCTGTACTGCTGCATCAACAAAGAAATACAAATGTTGTAGGTCTCGAAAATGTAGATAAACAAATAAAAATATGCTCATATTGAAAGGTGCTGAAACACAAACAACTACAGGTTAAAAACAAAATAGCTTCTGTAGGTTTGTTCCTAAGTGAAATTTGTATGTTAGTTGGAACATGTGCATTTTTTAAGTGTAATTCCAAGCAAATTAGTTTATTTTATTTCAGTTTTGGGTAGTATAGGGAAGGGTTAAAACTACTGTTTTGTTTCTTTTGCGAGTTGTGCCTCTGTTCAGAAGATTTGACCTCAGGAAATAATATTGTTACTACAAACCTTGTGTGAGTCTGTGGGAGTCGTTCCCCAACGCTGCAAATGGCAATGTTATAAATCCAGAGTGAGACTTTTCAGGCCAGGTCGCCCTCTTTCAGTCACATCTGAAGGAAGAGAGTCTGGTGGCATGTGTACAAAGGGCTGATTGTATAGCATACAACGCTGCCAAAGGAGCGCAAGAGAACCAAGGGTCTTAGGACTAAAGTAAGAAGCATAATTCATGCTCTGATGTCGCACTCTGAGTCATGCCCAACAATAGTCTCTGTTCTTAAAGGGGATCTCCAGGAATATCTTTTAATATACTATAGGGCTCACAACTGTAATATACACTCACTGGCCACTTTATAAGGTACACCATGCTAGTAACGGGTTGGACCCCCTTTTGCCTTCAGAACTGCCTCAATTCTTCGTGGCATAGATTCCACAAGGTGTTGGAACGATGCTCAATTGGTACCAAGGGGCCCAAAGAGTGCCAAGAAAATATTCCCCACACCATGACACCACCACCACCAGCCTGAACCATTGATACAAGGCAGGATGGATCCATGCTTTCATGTTGTTGACGCCAAATTCTGACCCTACCATCCGAATGTCGCAGCAGAAATCGAGACTCATCAGACCAGGCAACGTTTTTCCAATCTTCTACTGTCCAATTTCGATGAGCTTGGGCAAATTGGAGCCTCAGTTTCCTGTTCTTAGCTGAAAGGAGTGGCACCCGGTGTGGTCTTCTGCTGCTGTAGCCCATCTGCCTCAAAGTTCACTGTACTGTGCGTTCAGAGATGCTCTTCTGCCTACCTTGGTTGTAACGGGTGGCTATTTGAGTCACTGTTGCCTTTCTATCAGCTCGAACCAGTCTGCCCATTCTCCTTTGACCTCTGGCATCAACAAGGCATTTCCGCCCACAGGACTGCCGCTCACTGGATGTTTTTTCTTTTTCGGACCATTCTCTGTAAACCCTAGAGATGGTTGTGCGTGAAAATCCCAGGAGATCAGCAGTTTCTGAAATACTCAGACCAGCCCTTCTGGCACCAACAACCATGCCACGTTCAAAGGCACTCAAATCACCTTTATTCCCCATACTGATGCTCGGTTTGAACTGCAGGAGATTGTCTTGACCATGTCTACATGCCTAAATGCACTGAGTTGCCGCCATGTGATTGGCTGATTAGAAATTAAGTGTAAACGAGCAGTTGGACAGGTGTACCTAATAAAGTGGCCGGTGAGTGTATTAAACACTCCTGTAATGTAGTACACTGAAAATTAAATGTATTCTGATGTGTCATTAAACCATTTCTTAAATTGTGAAGTCCAGAATTCCTGTAGCTTAGAATACCACCCTCCATCTCCCCTCTGTGTGAATGGAATTTGCAGCATGGGCCTGCAGATCCTCACCCCAGCCTTTTGACTGTTTAATTACTGAAATGTTTAGATAACCTGGGTCTCATTCTTTATTACCAAAGTTGTATATGCAAGCTGTCCAGGATATCTGATGACCTGTGACCCCGCCAACCAAAAACACTTTCATTGATCTGCCCCAGCAGAAGCGCAGTCCGTGATTGCCATCTGTGGCGATAGTAAGCAACCACCCTCATAAGACAATCAAGTGTCCACCCACCTCATATTTTCAGCCAGTAAAAGAGTAGGCAAATATGAGAGAGGAGGGGAAACCTGGACAGGGGTTTGGCCCTATAAAGCACCAGGCCAGACTCTAATCTGTGTTCATAGATTGGGGGTCAATCCTGGATTGAGCTGTGTCCCATATTCCATCCAAACCCCTTGGATCTGAAAGCTGAAACACCTTGTAAGTGTGAAACCTTTCTAAGCATTTCTCCCTTTTATTTTCATAACTGTATTGATGTGTATGTCATAGTCATTGTTATTATATTTTATGTAAGCACTGTAAATAATTTTAATATTAAAGTTATCAGTAATACGTGAGTTCTTGTTGTTGCACGGATCCATTTCCTTGAAGGAGTGTATTTTTCTTTTGTAACTGCTGAGAGAGCAGTGAGGTGGCCTGTAAGCATTTTTTTACGTGTTTTTAGAATACCTGTTAGGAATCGGATTCCTTCCGGCTGAGTCCTTGTTGGATTATTGAAGGAAGGTGGTGGCGGCGCATATTTTTTTGGGGGGCTGGAGCTGTCTTGTGGTGCGATTTATGCTTGATTCGCTACCTGATTGAGAGGTGAGTGCAAGTGGAGATAAATCTACCCCATTACAGTGGCCCCCAGTCACGTGCTGGTGACTCCAAACACAGAAATGGATGGAACCAACTCGTCTTCCATATAGCAACTTTATCTTCACCAATGTTCTTTATGGCTTTATTTTATTTTTGCTGTTATCAACTTTTTTATAAGTGATTTGTATTATATTAAACATTGTAATTATTTATTTCTCCTGCTATGCAGAACCAGGCAAAGAGCCTTTTCTTCCCATCCCACTATACCCGGCAGACTACATGATGTTCATTGATCATATGGCCTCACTAAACGTTATGTCACAATCAGTGGATGTGCTTTGAGGCCAGGCTCAGCTAAGGAACCCTTCCCTGTAGTGGGTGTGACCTGAGCAGAGAATGATCTGGCTGCATTCACTCTTTCCAGCCTGTAGTTTGCAAGTGAATGAAAGTAATTACTTGAGAGTAAATACAGGGGAGGGGGAACTGACTGTTTATCCTACTGGCAGAACTTCATAATGGGAGCAGAGGACATCAGTTCAGAGCTGTTGGGTTGTGTACTGATGTCATGATAATGATGACTGTAGCTCTGTGCAGTTTACATAGTGACTCCCTAGTCCTAGCTATCATCATTATCATGACAGCAAGTACAGAGCTGGGTGGATTACACACTGATGTCAGCACATAGACCATAGCAGTGATTACTGTGGAAGGAAGTCCTAGATTACAATGCAGTTTGGGAGTTGTAGGAAAGAGATGATGGAGAACTACTGTCACTCCCACACGCAGGAAGTTTCACTGCAAAAAAAGGATAGGTAGTGGAATACCTTTACTTTTCCATATAAATGCTTTTTATAGTGTTCTATGTAAACTCTCAGATAGTCTCTTTAAGTACGAGCTGTATGTAAGTCAAATGTGTATAGATTTCATATTTGTGTAATCATATCAAGCCCTAGAATTAAGTTACTCAATTATTCTGCAAGTTACTTGGTGTAAAAAGTGAAAATAATGGCAGAAATGCATTTTTTCCATTATCCCTGAAATAAGAATTAAAGTTAATGAATTATATGTAAAAAGTCACACTAAGAATTTCACTAACCCACTCTAAAATATAACCTTTATTAAATACCCAATAAAAACAATAATGAACTAATCCTAATAGATCAAACGTTACATCAGAATGCCCAATAGGTATCTAAAGGTATATGGGGAGAGACAAAATTGTAAATTGTATAACAGTCATCAATGCATTACCCTACACTTTTCACTATTATGTCCTAACACAATAGGAGGGGAAATCGCCCCAAAAAAGGGGGGCTCCACCTCTCGGCGGTTCACCCTATAAAGACACCATACTAATTACTGTAGGTATATGCAGAATAGTAACCCGCATAACCTATAGAGCCTAATACGATACCACACAGTCAAAACTCACACTAGAATAGGACAGAAATAACCAAAAAATACTACTTCAATGGATCAGGGCAATGATACAAACGCTACTGTTCCATATATTATATAGAGTAATGGTGATTATCATATATGTCTTTCTGCATTGAGCATGATGCATTTCTGTTCCTATTTCCGACGCGTTTCTCCCTCTTCAAATTTCAGAGTGTTCATCAGGGGAACCACACGGATGAGTCCATAGATGTTGGACAGATATGTACCCTTAATTAGTGTGAAAAAAAAATTACAATTCGACTCTGAACAAAAAAATCATTATATAGCTTTGTTGATGGAAAAATAAAAACATGGATTTTGAAGTGCGTTGATGAAAGATTATACAAATTTATACAAAAATATTTGGTCCTAAAAGCCCAAAATAAACTATTCTTTAAAGTTGTAAAATTTCTATTGGAAGTTGAGAATACGGAAGATGTTTGCCAGTCCCGTATTATTCTTCACTACTGCACATGTGTCGACATCTTTACCCAAACTTCTGGTTCACACAAGAAGTCATTTGCACTATACTTCATTCAAGAACATGGCTTTATCCCGTGCTATGCCCCAGCATACTGCCCCAAATGTACGGTATCTCCATACCGACTGGTAAGTGCTCCAGTCTCTCGCCTCATTACTGGCTATTTTTTTTTATTTTTTCTCCCTTTTCATTTTGATTCAGGATTTGAGGTGTTTCCCTTCACTGTCACCAATGCTTCAGCCAAAAGTGACTTTTGTACAAGGTGGGGGGAATTTGTTGGGTTTAAGTTATTTTATTTTTTTTTTTTTGTATTTCTTGGGGGCGCTCCACCTCTTTTTTGCTACTTGACTATTTGGCTTGGGACTTTTTGTATTTGCGTTTTTTTTTGTCATTACAGTACTTCCATTGCCAGATTTTTGGGGCGGTTACTACATTGTCTATATGCTTATTCTCTATACCAACTGGTAAGCACTGCTGCCCCTTCTGTTCATTTACATCTAATTGCTTTGTCTATTATTTGTCTCTATCTGCAAGCCATTGGGGTATTTATCTTATTTTACTATTATTTCCTGCTCCTTCATACCCTCTTTAGTTACTTTTTCTCTTACGCCTACTACAGTGTATCTTGGGATTTCAGCAGTATATCCTTTTGCATGCACTTATCCTTTGCATTTATATCCTGTAAGGCATGAGATAGATGATACCAGTGGTTACCAGTGGATGAAAGAATTCACCATTATTATGCATTCTTTTAATACAGGGTAACCGTGATGACATAAAAAGACACAAAAAACCCTATAAAGCCGACGCGTTTTCAGGTGGCTGAACCACCCTCAATTTATGCCATGATTGAGGGTGGTTCAGCCACCTGAAACGCGTCGGCGTTTATAGGGTTTTTTGTGTCTGGTACCACTGGTACCGCTGTATCATCTATCTCATGCCTTGCTGAATCTTCACGGACTGCTCTGACCGGGATACGTGCGGAGGCCATCATAGGAAACGGTGAGCTAGTTCATTTTTTTGCTTTTTGCTCTATGTTTATATCCTGTACCCTATTATACATGGTTTCTCCCTTAACATATCTAGTACTACTATTCCACCAGTTATTTATTTTCTTTTTTATGTTTCCCTTTCTATAATCTACCTTTTGTTTTCCTATCCTTCCCCATACTTTTT